>WSYH01010799.1:0-22329 GCA_036426205.1 Ascaphus truei
ACCTTTGTAAAGCACTGTAACTGTGGGCTCCCATTCATGTTATTCACACTGATACACATACACACTCTTTCATCAATTTGCTTTCAGGAACCTTTTGACACCTCCAGCCATTAAAACACATCCCACCGGGGAAGGACCAGCAACAGATAACATTCCAATAGACACTGTTATAGTATACTTTTGCTTTGCTCATTCATTGCAACATCGCCGGAAGAAGAGATCAGTGGTATCTCGAAAGTTCGCACAAATAAAAGCATTTCGTTAGCCACAGAACTGGTATCTCCTATTTATTTTTGATTATATATATATATCATATATATATATATATATATATTATATCTGTATATATATAATCAAAAAATAAATAGATGATAGGATATATATATATATATTATATATTTATATATATATTATATTATATATATACTATATATATATATACATATGATGAACCCAATCTACAAATAAATGTTAGAAGGGTTTCAAAAACATGCTGTATACAAAATACCATTCTCCATACAGACACACACTACAATAACATCAACTTTCCTTTAATAATCCAATCTGATCTTCCAATCAAAATCCTCCAAATGCTAATTAAAGCCACAAATGCCACTGAAAACATAGCATTTACATGTATACCATGTCACTGTAACTTATGACAAGATATAATGAACACCAAATCTGGGTTGAAACTGAACGAGGCTGAGATATAATAAAATTAATTTATTCCTTAAAAGGTGTAACAAAGCAATAGAAGTAAATTAACAGGCAAGAAGGTAACACTACTTAGGGTTGGGGATGGAGAAGTATCAGCTAGCAATTCTCCAGCAATCCGTGACATTCCAGGTGGAATCAGAAGCACAACTCAAAAACTGTAGGGTTGACACAGTTTATATACCTGTTGTAACCCTATTCTTAACATTGAATACAGACTATTGGTGAAACAATTATCGTATCCAATCCCAACGTGGAGACACAGATTAACCCATGCCCCCCAGCTAATTAGCCCATGTGTACTGGAATCTATGGGTAAGCCCCATAATTAAATCAGGGGGCGACGACCAGTTTACCAATGAAGTTCTGCATTGTTTGTACAAACTCACTCCAGTTTGATGATTCTCCACCCTCAGTAACAATTAGAGTGGCAGAGTCTGTTGATTAGTACTTGGTCTGTTGATTGTACTTAGGTGTAAACAATCCGGGCAGTTAACTTTTGATCACAGTGAGCTTAAGGCTCAATCAGCCGGTGCCCCTTCATGCCTATTTGCAATAGCAGATGGTCTGCATTTTCAGAGCAGATCCAAAATACCATACATATACTTAAATATCTACACATATATAAGTTCCATTCTGGTGGGCTCGTGGGTCGAAATTTGCCAGTTTTTAATGCCTACAGTGCCTCCATATTGGCCAAATATCAACTCTCTGTACCTCCAGAACTGGAGATACGAAATGCACTTAAAAACATTAAAATACAGGATATAATGAAACATGGGAACAGGGGAACATCCAGTTCCCTGACCTGACACAGGTGTAAGCCATCCTGGACCCCAGTCCAGTTAACCCCCTTGCCTCCATGGTGAGGTCAGTGGGTTGCCATATGGTGGGCAACCCCTTTAATACCGGGCCAACCCCTCTCCCTCTACACTCCCTTCTTAATGGGTGACCTGTAGCCCACTGCCCTAACGGGGAGTGAGCCCTGCTGCACCCTTAACGAATCAGTCTCAGAGGGATAGTCCTGATGGAAAGTCCATCAGCATTGCTGTTTTCACTACCCTTTTTGTGCTGAATAGTAACTCAAACTCTTGCAAGGCCAGCTCACCTTAGCAATTGGCATTCTCCCTAATGCCCTCTGCAGCCAACTCAGGGGGTTGTGTCTGTGAGGACTGTGAAAGCCCTTCCATACACATAAAGGCTGGAGTTTTTTGTGCCCACACAATGGCCAAGCATCTTTCTCAATGGTGGCATAGGCCACTTCTCTGGGAGTAGTTTCCGGCTGAGATACACCACAGGGTGCTCTCTACCGTTGTCCCCCACATGGCTTAACACAAGCCCCAATCCATAGTCCGAGGCATCAGTCTGTATAAGGAAATGTTTGGTGTAGTCCGGGGCAGGCTAGTACTGGGGGCCCCAGCAAGTGCAGTTTCAGTGCTGGAATGCAGTTCACAGGCAGGAGTCAGGTGATAAGCCAGGCAGTTGCTTCTTAGTCAAATCAGTCAGGGGTTTGCCACGGGCGTACTGTGGGACAAACTTCCTATAGTACCCCGCGGTGCCCAAAAATGGCCATGACCTGTTTCTTGGTTTTTGGAACAGTTCCCTGAACTATGGCTTCTACCTTGCTGGCTTCTGGTTGGAGGTGCCTCCACCCACCCTGGTGCCCTCCCACGCACCTGCCCTAAGTACAGGACCTCTGCCATCCCTCCCATACACTTAGTGGGTTTCAAGGTAAGCCCAGCTCCCTGATCCTATCCAGCACGCGCAGCTACATGTCCTAGTGGGAGTCCAGGAATTACTAAAGACAGCAATGTCATCTAAGTAAGCTCTGGCATAGCTCGCTACATCCTTCCATAACCTATTGACCAGGCGTTGGAAGGTAGCCGGGGCATTCTTCATCCCAAATGGCATCACCAAAAACTCATAGAGGCAACTTGGAGTGGATGAATGCTGACTTCTCCCTAGCCTCCAGGGTCAGTGGGATTTGCCAATAGCCTTTGCTCAAATCCATAGTGGTCAGATACTTGCCCCCGCAGTTCATCCAGTAACTCATCCATGCGGGCATGGGGTAGGCATCTGACAACCTTCCCACGTTGAGCAAGCGGTAGTCACACAAAACCAGGTGGTCTTGTCCTTCTTAGGGACTAGAAACTCCGGCTGCCCAAGGACTCTGGACAAGAGTAATTACCCCTAGGGCCAGCATCTCCATCTCCCTTCCTAACTGGTCTTGACCTCTGCTGACACATATATGCAGAGGCTGCAGATCCCCTGTGTGCACTGGGTGTTTTGGGAGATGTGTGGTCCCTGGCATGTCAGCGAAGAGGGCCCAAACTTAGCTAGCATGTCCCTGGCTTCTACCTGCTGCCTAGCACTCAACTGTGCCCTATCTCTACTGCTCCACAGTGTTTCCCTGCCTAGCCTCCCCTAGGAGATCAGGCAGAGCATTGCTCGCCGATCCTCCAGCAGGGGCTACAAAGGCCATTACTGCTCCATACTCGGTGCTCTGTTTCTTCAGCATATTGACGTGATATGTCTTTGCCTCTCAGGCTCTCCTGTACAACGTAGTTGTACCATTCACCTTTCGGATAACCGGGTACGGTCCCGACCAGCAGCCATCAATTTGTTCTCCCAGTGCTTTTAGAACAAGCACCTGGATCCTGGGATGAATTCCCTGCTACGGGCATTCCGGTCATACCATTGCTTTTGCTTTGTCTGAGCGGCCCTGAGGTGATCCTGGCCACCCCATGAGCATCCTAAACCGGTCTCGGAGATCTAACTACATACTGGATCCGAAGCATCAGTAGCAGTAGCCTCCCTTCCCATCCCTCACGGAATAGGTCCCGAGGTCCACATACCCTGCGGCCACATAGTAGCTCGAAGGGGGAGAAGCCTGTCATCCTGTAGTTCCTCTCGGTAGGCAAACAGCAAGTGCTGTAAATAAATCTCCCAGTCTTTCCCCTCCGCCTCTATAAAGGTCCGAAGCATCATGCTTCAGGGTACCGTTAACCTCTCACATAATCCGTTTGTCTGGGGATGGTAAGGGGTAGTGCGCTGGTGCTGTACAACCCAGGCATCCCAGAGACAATGTAACAGTTCACTCATGAACTGCGACCCTGATCAGTTAGGACTCACTAGGAAACCTACCCTAGCAAAAATGTTCAGCAAAGCTGCTGCCACTGTCTTGGCACTTATGGTGCCCAGCGCTACCGCCTCAGGGTACCGGTTGCAAAATCCACCACCGTGAGGATGTAGCGCTTCCCTCACCGCTGCTAGGAATCTAAGGGTCACAAGATCCATTGCAACTTTCTGGAAGGGCTCCCTCCCTATTATCGTAGGGGTTTCAGGGGTACCTTCACACAGTCACCCGCCTTACCCACTCGCTTGCAGGCATCACACGAGCGGCAGGAAATTGCCCACATCTCAAGATCCCCTGGCCAGTAGTAATGCTGTAATAACCGGGCTCGCGTTCGGTTGACATCCTGATGTCCCGCTAACGGAATAGAGTGTGCTAAACCACTACGTAGCGTCGTACCCCTGGGCACACTAGCGGTCGCTTGCTGGTCAATTCCTCCTATCCCTGGGTTCCCTTCTTCTCTATACAGGAGTCCCTTATACCATAGGCAGTGCTCAGTGCCCTCCCCTGCCTGAGATTCGGACGCCCGAAATCCACGCCGGCCAGGGTAGGGTCTGTCTTCACTGCCTCCCTAAACTGGGCTCCTAATTCTGGCCACCCCCCAGTCATTCATTGTCTGGAGAATGGGGAAGGGTCAGGGGAAACAGTAAGTCAGTCTGTGGTTGCAACTGATCCTGGCTTACCTCCCGGGCTCCTCTGCGCCCTCCGCTAACGTTGGTCCCAAATGCGGGGACTGGGCGCACCGCCATTGCCACTGTCGGCGCTGGGTAAACCGCCGCCACTGCAGCGGGTTGTGGGCACTCGGTCGTAGGTGCAGGTCATCAGACCCAGATCGTTGCCAAGAAGAACTTCAGCATCCAACCGGGTAAAAACCCCACCTCCCGCACACCCTGGCCCTCCCCCAATCCAAAAAGATCCTGGCCACTTGCAAGAAACGTGGCTCTCCATCGGCCACAGTGATCTGTATCCCAGGGCTGGGAGTAATCCTCTGGCGGACCATATCAGGTCGGACCAGATCATTGCGCTCCTGAATCCAGCAAGCCGACTGCTTGCCGGTCACGACTGTGACCGGGGTGAGATGTCTGCTCCGGCCGGCCCGGCCAGCTGCTGCAGGTCCAAGCTGAGTATGTCCTCCGCTCCTGGCTGTTAGGCACCGATGAACCAGGACAGGTGTGGCATGGGACGTCTCACTGGGAGTTGGTTCCATGCCCGGTCCGGAGTCTTTGGTGGAAGCCGCCCGCATGTGGGCTACCGGCTTCACAGCTGGGGTGCGTTGCCACTGATGGGGTCGCGGAACGGGGTTCCTGGCAATCTGGACTGATGTACCAGGGCGGTTGCAGTTGTAGCACCGGCGCTCGTGCCGGAGCTCCCCCTCCTTTGGTGGACTGCTGCCCGCAGGCGGCCTCTGAGTCCATAGGGGGATATTTGCAGATTTTCTGGCCGGTGCCCACGCCACCTTGGCAACGGTTTTGGTGGTCAATCAGGGCTCGGCTGGCAACATAGTGTCTGCAAGCCTCGCCGCTCTGGAAGTCTTGGGCTTCTTGTCGTACCCAAGCCCTGACCGGCGGCGGGCATCGTGCATGAGCGCTCCTGAAAGATGAGGTCCAGCAGGCGTTGGTAAGTCCGTGACTCATAACCCTCCACCAGCGTATCCCGTACAAGCCTTGCAGGTCACGTAGGTAACATAGGACTCCTGGGGCTGCCACTCTTCCTGCCGGAATTTACCCCGGTGGCTTCAGGGGCAAAACCGTACTGAAACAATAACAGTTCTTTCAGGTGTTCATAGTCATCAGCATACTCATCTGGAAGCGCCATCATCGTCTGCTTAGCCAAGCCGGACCAGTAAGGGTCCACACGTGCAACCCTATGCTGGGAAGCACTTTGTACCACGACACTGTGTCTCAAAGTTCTTTAGAAAAACTGTCTATCTGATCAGTACCTTCCATAACTTGGTGAGACAGTGCTGATCTAGTTTGAGTTCATCTGTGTTGGGTTGGACAGGTGGCAATATCGGGTCTGTTCACTGCCATAGTGATAAACTGCAGCCGCTCCTCCAGTGTCCCTCTGTCCACCCACGCAGTTATCAGTGCCAAAATTTCAGGGGTGAACGACTGGTAGCCGCAGCAACCAGTACCCCTCCTGTTGCACTGCTCGCTCCGGGAGTTCCACTCGTTCCCTCCCCGAATTCCGCCGCCTGGCACGGGTTCCTTCCCTGATCTCCGGTGGCTGTATAAGGGCAAGCGGAGCCGTATCCTAGGCTCGGCAAGCCGTGCTTCCATAGTCACTGATTGCGTCAACAAGGTCTGTGACCTCCTGGTTCTCATAGAGCAGTCCTATTCACGGCACTTGTCCTTCAGCTGAGCTCGGGTCCTCATGTTGGATGAGCCTTCAGCCTCACTCATGGTTCACGGTCCGCAGCAGTTGAGGTGGTGTTACAACTTGTGTTAACTATTGCACTACTGTGTGTTCAATATCTTTAGTCCCAGGAACTCGCAATTACTCTCGAGTTCCCACTATTTGTAGAGTCCCGCAGAACACTGTAATATAGGTTCTCAATCCCGCCGCTGCCACCAGTTAATTATAGAGCTTGTCAAGGTACAGTGGCGACCAACTTTATTCTAACTCCGGCTGCTCCGCAAATTTTAGATTATCCCGGTTATGTGCGTTTTGATCGTTTCTCGCCCGGAGTGTATTGCGTTATTTTCGCGGCTGTGATTGAAGCATTTTATTATCCCGCTGTCTGCATACTGCAATGCCTGTAAAAACTCATGGGGGCTTTTGCGAGCTGTTGTCTTTGAAGCCGTCCATGGCGAGATGTGTTTGCAGCAGAGAGATCCGCTGCTCTCTCTGCGCAAACATCGGCACATTAAAAATTATTTAAATACATTTTTATTCATAGTGTAGAGGTGCAAGGGGTCTCCGGAGCTGAACCGCATTGTTTCAGGTCCGGGGACCCCCTGCTTCCTGAGATACAGGCCCCTTTATGAGGAGCCGGTATCCTCTGCATTTAAAGGTCCCGTCACGTGACTGTGGCATGTAAACAGCAGAGGGATACCGGCACCCCCTAAAGGGGCCTGTATCTCGGGAAGCAGGGGGTCCTCAGACCTAAAACCAAAGCGGTTCCGCTCCGAGACCCTCTGCACATCTACAATATGAATAAACACACATCCTAACACCGCGTTCCTTACCTTGCGGCTATGTGCTATGGTAACGAAGCAGCATGAATGTATTTTTAATAATTTTACAGTGAGCAGGGGTTCCCTGAGCCACAAATCAAAGCTCAGGGGACCCCTGCCCTGCACAATATTATTAAAATACAGAAATGCTGCTTCATTACCATAGCTGAGCTGCTAAGGCAATGAAGGGTTACCCACCTGCCCGCTTTATTGTGGGTAGCGGGGGTGGGTGAAGGGGTATTTGCCTTGGTGTGAGTTTAGAACTTGCGGGGGGGTTGCGGGTGCACTTAACCCCTTCACGACCGTAGCAGTTAATACCGCTACGGTCATGAAGGGGTTAACCCCTCCCGCTACCCCTCCGCAAGCCCTAAACAACCACCGTTGGGGCTAATACCCCCTTCACCCACCCCCGCTACCCACAATAAAAAAAAATTCACACACAGCAGCCCCACAATAAATAAATAAATCTAAATAATAAATAAATACATGAATATAAATAAAATTTAAAATACATTTTTATTCATAGTGTAGATGTGCAGGGGGTCTCCGGAGCTGAACCCATTGGTTTCAGGTCCGGGACCCCCTGCTTCCCGAGATACAGCCCCTTTATGAGGTGCTGGTATCCCTCTGTATTTAAGGTCCCGATCACGTGACCGCGGCATGTAAACCAAGCAGAGGGTTACCGGCACCCCCATAAGGCCTGTATCTCAGGAACGGGGTCCCCGGACCTAAAACCAAAGTGGTTCCGCTCCGGGAGACCCTCTGCACTCTACATTAAGAATAAAACACACACATCAATAAAGAATCATTCCTTACCTTTGTGCTATGTGCTATGGTAACGAAGCAGCATGAATGTATTTTTAATAATATTGTACAGTGAGCAGGGGTTCCCTGAGCCCACAATCAAGGCTCAGGGACTCCTGCCTGCACAATTTATTAAAATCAAATGTTGCTCATTACCTTAGCGGTAACCGCTAAGGCAATGAAGGGGTTAACCCCCCGTGCCCGCTTTATTGTGGTAGCGGGGGTGGGTGAAGGGGTATTTGGCCCTTGGTGTGAGTTTAGGACTTGCGGGGGGGTTGCGGGTGCACTTAACCCCTTCACGACCGTAGCAGTTAATACCGCTCAGGTATGAAGGGGTTAACCCCTCCCACTACCCCTCCGCAAGCCCTAAACAACCACCGTTGGGGCTAATACCCCCTTCATCCACCCCCTACCCACAATAAAAAAAATTACACACAGCAGCCCCACAATAATAATAAATCTAAATAAATAAATAAATACATGAATATAAATAAATAAATTTAAAATCATTTTTATTCATAGTGTAGATGTGCAGGGGGTCTCCGGAGCTGAACCGCATTGGTTTCAGTCCGGGACCCCCTGCTTCCCGAGATACAACCCTTATGAGGTGCCGGTATTCCTCTGCATTTAAAGGTCCCGATCACGTGACCGGGCATGTAAACCAAGCAGAGGGTTACCGGCACCCCTAAAGGGGCCTGTATCTCAGGAAGCAGGGGGGCCCGGACCTAAAACCAAAGTGGTTCCGCTCCGGAGACCCTCTGCACAGCTACATTATATAAAACACACACATCAATAAAGAATCATTCTTACCTTTGTGCTATGTTGCTATGGTAACGAAGCCCATGAATGTATTTTTAATAATATTGTACAGTGAGCGGGGTTCCCGAGCCACAAATCAACTCAGGGGAACTCCCTGCTCCTGCACATATTATTAAACACAGAATGTTCTTCATTACCTTAGCGGCTAACCGCTAAGGCAATGAAGGGGTTAACCCCCCGTGCCCGCTTTATTGTGGTAGCGGGGTGGGTGAAGGGGGTATTTGGCCCTTGGTGTGTTAGTTGGACTTGCGGGGGGGTTGCGGGTGCACTTAACCCCTTCACGACACTAGCAGTTAATACCGCTACGGTCATGAAGGGGTTAACCCTCCCGCTACCCCTCCGCAAGCCCTAAACAACCACCGTTGGGCTAATACCCCCTTCATCCACCCCCGCTACCCACAATAAAAAAAATCACACACAGCAGCCCCACAATAAATAAATAAATCTAAATAAATAAATAATACATGAATATAAATAAATAAATTTAAAATACATTTTATTCATAGTGTAGATGTGCAGGGTCTCCAGCTGAACCCATTGGTTTCAGGTCCGGGGACCCCCTGCTTCCCGAGATAAAACCCCTTTATGAGGTGCCGGTATTCCTCTGCATTTTAAGGTCCCGATCACGTGACCCGGCATGTAAACAAGCAGAGGTTACCGGCACCCCTAAAGGGCCTGTATCTCAGGAAGTAGGGGGTCCCCGGACCTAAACCAAAGTGGTTCCGCTCGGAGACCCTCTGCACAGCTACATTATGAATAAACACACACATCAATAAGAATCATTCCTTACCTTTGTGGCTATGTGCTATGGTAACGAAGCAGCATGAATTATTTTTAATAATATTGTACAGTGAGCAGGGGTTCCCTGAGCCACAAATCAAGGCTCAGGGGACTCCCTCTCTGCACAATATTATTAATACAGAAATGATGCTTCATTACCTTAGCGGCTAACCGCTAAGGCATGAAGGGGTAACCCCCGTGCCCGCTTTATTGTGGGTAGCGGGGGTGGGTGAAGGGGGTATTTGGCCCTTGGTGTGAGTTTAGGACTTGCGGGGGGGTTGCGGGTGCACTTAACCCCTTCACGACCGTAGCAGTTTAATACCGCTACGGTCATGAGGGGTTAACCCCTCCCGCTACCCCCGCAACCCTAAACAACCACCGTTGGGCTAATACACCCTTCACCCACCCCGCTACCCACAATAAAAAATCAACACACAAGCAGCCCACATAAATAAATAAATCTAAATAAATAAATAAATACATGAATATAAATAAATAAATTTAAAATACATTTTTATTCATAGTGTATGTGCAGGGGGTCTCCGGACTGAACGCTTGGTTTCAGGTCCGGGGACCCCCTGCTTCCCGAGATACAACCCCTTTATGAGGTGTCCGGTTCCTCTGCATTTAAAGTCCCGATCACGTGACCGGGCATGTAAACCAAGCAGAGGGTTCCGGCACCCCCTAAAGGGGCCTGTATCTCAGGAAGTAGGGGGTCCCCGGACCTAAAACCAAAGTGGTTCCGCTCCGGAGACCCTCTGCACAGCTACATTATGAATAAAACACACACATCAATAAAGAATCATTCCTTACCTTTGTGGCTATGTGCTATGGTAACGAAGCCATGCATGAATGTATTTTTAATAATATTGTAACAGTGAGCAGGGGGTTCCCT
Source organism: Ascaphus truei (assembly GCA_036426205.1). Taxonomy (NCBI): domain Eukaryota; kingdom Metazoa; phylum Chordata; class Amphibia; order Anura; family Ascaphidae; genus Ascaphus; species Ascaphus truei. Next base: position 10,325 of record WSYH01010799.1, read on the forward strand.
GAGCCACAAATCAAGGCTCAGGGGACTCCCTGCCTCCTGCCACAATATTATTAAAATACAGAAATGATGCTTCATTACCTTACGGCTAACCGCTAAGGCAATGAAGGGGTTAACCCCCCTGCCCGCTTATTGTGGTAGCGGGGTGGGTGAAGGGGTTTTGGCCCTTGGTGTGAGTTTAGACTTGCGGGGGGTTGCGGGTGCACTTAACCTTCACGACCGTAGCAGTTAATACCGCTACGGTCATGAAGGGGTTAACCCCCCCGCTACCCCCCGCAAGCCCTAAACAACCACCGTTGGGCTAATACACCCTTCACCCACCCCCGCTACCCACAATAAAAAAATTCACACACAGCAGCCCACAATACTAAATAAATCTAAATAATAAATAATCAGTGAAATATAAATAAATATATAATATATATATATATATATATCTATATATATATATATAGTTATATATAAACTTAAATAATCATCAACCAACCCGGTACCCCTAACATAATACACTTACTGTATATGCACATCAATGATACTATAGGCATGAATGTATTTTTAATAATTTGTACAGTGAGCAGGGGGTTTCCTGAGCCAGAAATCAAAGCTCAAGGGACCCCCTGCTCCTGCACAATATTATTAAAATACAAAAATGCTGCTTCATTACCATAGCGATAGCCGCTAAGGCAATGAAGGGTTAAGGCAGAATAGCATGTTTATTGGGGACATTTGCCCCCAATAAACATTGTCAATAAACAACTACAGTAAACCCCCTGTGTATTTAAAATACTAAACAACATAAAACATTAAAACATATTTTTAATGTGTCTGTTAAACCTCCCTGCCTTGACTGTAATCTGTGTAAGTCCCCACTCCCCTAATGTGTCTGTTAAACTTCCCTGCCTTGTGACTGTAATCTTTTAAGGCCCCCCCCCTAATATGTCTGTTAATCTCCTGCCTGTGTTTCTGTGAGTGCAGTGTTAGTAATGTGGGGAGGGGATCACCGATGTCCCTCTATATGCAGCCCTCCTGCATGGCCCACCCTGTGAGGCCTACCACCCTCACCCACCCCACAGGGAGGCCTACCCACATATCATTGCCCCCCCCCCTCCACCTCCCAATCCTGCCCATGGCCCCTCCGCTGCTGCAAAACAGAAACAAAAATTAAAACATTCAAAGTAATGTCCCCTAACCCCTTAATCACCATAGCGGTTATTAACCGCTACAGACAGTCATTAAGGTTTTAACACACCCTCACCACACCACTCGGATGCCTACATACCCTCCACACCTAACCCCCCACCCGTGAGGCCTTAACCACCCTCACCCACTACCCACAGGAGGCCTACCCACATACCCCCCCACCCCAGTACCCACAATAAAAACAATACAGTGACCCACAATAAGCATCATTATATTATTAAATACATTACCCCCCCCTGTACCCCCCATAAATACAAGATTTATCCTTTACAAACAGGGTTCATAACGCGCCCGCCCACGTGAGTCCCCAGTGGGCTGGCGGGGCACCTGACGACCTCCAGGGTACCAGCACCCTTTTCAAACAGGTTCTGGAGGCCTGCTGGTGGTCCCGCCAGCACCATGGCCCCCTGGTGGTCTCCTTGGGTCACCGTGGGCCACAATTGGGTCCCCACAGTAGGCCCGCAGATGTCTGGATGCCCTGGGTCAGACCCACGGTGTTGCGGGGCCTCGGTGGTTCCCACGGGGGTCTGGGAACTCCGAGTTGCTCACTACGGGTCCGCGTACCCCCGAGAAGTGGGACAACACATCTTCATTCCTGTACCTATGGGTCGGCGGGGCCCCCACAGATGTGAGGCCACCACTTCATCCCCTCATGTGGCACCCGTGGAACCACCAGCCTGATACCCGTGAGATACCCGAGGAGACCCGCAGGTGGTCTCCAGAGGTCCCACGCAGAACCACGGAACAAACCCTGAATGTAAAAAAAATAAACCTGGCCTATACATTCAATACATACACCCCCCCCCCCCCCCCCCAACACCTACAGTTACATAATGTGTCAAATAACTATTATCCAGATATGGATAATAGATTAATTGGCCCATTATTAAAAACATTAATAGCATATTCAAATAAATAATAAAGTGCTACTGACCCTCATCAATAAGAAGTCTCCGTCGCAGCAACATCCTTGTCTTGCCCACAAAATACATTGCCAAAACAAAGCCAATACATTGCAATTACATTCAGATATCAATTAACCCCTTAAACAACTCAAAGGTAATTAAGGGGTTAAGCCACACTGGCCCGATACCCACCCTTCACCCATGAATTTGTACAGTGGCTTCATCATGCAACTATATATACAGTGTGTGTATATATATATATATATAATATATATATAATATTAATCTATATATATATATATATTTATTATATATATATTATATTTAGGATAACGTATATAGACGCGCCCTTCACACCCACCACACCCAAATTGCTGTAGCTCTGACTATATGTGGCAAGTTGTTTGCACCAGGTATATTAACTATTTGTTAAGTAAATCATTAATATGGCATGAAAACAATAATTCACTTGCTATAAATTGAAAAAATGAATAAAATGAATAAAAACACCAGCGTGAAGATGTGAGGAGTGTACTGAGAGATCTCCGGGTCCCGTGTTCCAACAGGAGAGGTGATTGGCGGGCCGCACGCTGCAAAACACACGACTCGTGTCAATAAAAACTTTTCTCTTGGAGATAGCGGCTTTTGCGGACATGAATCTGGAACCATTGTGGTAAACTTCACACACCGTGGAGTCTTCAGTTGTGCCATGGCTGGTCCCAATACATGCGTTATTTTATCGGACAAATTGTAAGTGTTAATTTGTCTTGTCCATGACTTATTAAATTTGTTATCTGATTTTACACAAGGATCGGGCGCTTCTCTTCTTTTTTCCAACTATATATATATATATATTATATATATATATATATATATAGTATATATATATATATTATATAATTATATACACAGAGGGAGAGAGAGGGGAGAGATAGATAGATAGAATATATACGACGTATATACACACACATGATGAACCAATATACAAATAAATGTAGACGGGTTATCAAAACCATACGTGTACTACAAATAACACTTCTCCATACAGACACACTACATTAAAATGAATGCTAATGATTTTTGTTTACTTGATGGTTAAAATAGTTTACTTGTTGGAGGTATTTGTATTTTTGCTTGCAATGATATTGTTAAACTTTCATTGCAGAATGATATGGTGCATAGATTTATGCATCATATATACAAGTGTAAATGCAATGTATTGATTGAATGTGAGTTTTTTCATTGGCATTTGATGATTTAGATTGGTAAGATCAGTTAGGATTATTAAAGGAAATTCATTTATGTAGTGTGTCTGTATGGAGAAAGTGTATTTGTAGTACAGTATGGTTTTGATAAACCCTTCTACATTTATTTGTATTGGTTCATCATGTGTGTGTATATACTGTATATATATATATATATTATTCCTAGGACACCACCATTACTCTAAAGAACACCACTACAGACCTTGTAATACCGCAATCCTACAGACAGAGCCACTATTTGAGGGACAACAACAGCTTCCACCCGACACACACACAAACATCAACATCTACAGTCAAGCCATACGAAACAACCGGATCTGCTCCGACAACGCAGACAGAGACCAGCGGATAAGCCTTGCGATGCAGACTTTATAACACCGTGGATATAACCACAGACATTGTAGACCAGCAAATTCACAAAGCTACATAATACAAGAAGTGATCTCCTTGAATACAAACAGAAGGAGACAAGCGACAGGGTACCTTTGGTGGGTCACATATAACCCACACCTAGATCACGCCAGATCGCAGCAGGAAACTACAAACCCATCCTCCAGGAGATACAAGACGTGCAACAGGTCTTCCCTGAAGCACCCTTATTATCATACAGACAACCCCAATTTCGAAGATATTATGGTGAGGAGTAAAGTATTCAGCCTACACTGAATGGCGGGACAAAAACCATGCCAACCCAAGATGCAAACCTGCGCAATGCTTCTACACAGCGGAGGCACAATACAAATACCACCAGGAATCGGGAATACAAAATCAGAGGAAGGTTCAACGTTCTTCCAGCAATGTCGTGTACCCCATCATGTGCATGAAATGCCCAGGGGCTGAGTACTGACATAGGTGAGACAGGGCATGGGGCTAAACAAGAGATGAAACCTGCATCGCCACAGCATCACATGCGTACAAGAGACAGTCTGTTGGCGAAATTTCTCTGACTCTGGCATAAGATGAACGATCTGATGGTTGCCATACTCAAAGTAATCTTAAAACCCCGAAAGAGAGACGGTTGCATGAATACAAATTTATGCAACTGTTCGGGAACACTTAGCAGGGGCCTAAACAGAGATCGAATTTTATGAGTCTTTACTGACAGTAGTGAACTCCGCCCATAAGCGCTAAAGGCCATGTCCTTACATACTGTGGCTATATGTATGCACCACACAGCTGTCTCTCACACATACTTATACTCTGGTTTTCCATCCCTATACACCAATAGGACCACTAAGTATCCACACACACTTTAGTTGTGCTACTAACTCTCACATTTCCACACCTCCCAACACCATTATATCCAGTCCCCTCCACACACCCTTGTGTATAGCACTGTATATACTGTGGGCTCTCCATTCATTTTATTCACACTGATACACATACACACTCTTTCTTCACTTCTTTCACAGTAACTTTGACACCTCTAGCCATAAAACACATCCAAACCGGGGAAGGAACAGCACAGATAACATTCCAAGAGAACTGTTTTTAAGTTTACCTTTTGCTTCATTCATTGTAACATCGCCGAAGAAGAGATCAGTGTATCTCGAAAGCTCGCACACTAAAAGCATTTCGTTAGCCACAGAAACGTATCATCTATTTATTTTTTGATTTTTTTGATAATGAAGCGCGGCTAACACGGGGTACTGATACCTCTACATGTATATATTATTATATATATAGTATATATAATATATATATATTAATATATATATATAGTATATATATATAATATATATATAATATATCTCTCTCTGTGTGTATATATAATATAATATATAGTATATATATTAATAGATAATATATATATATATATATATATATAGATATATATATCTATACACCTCTAGCCTAAAACAACTCCACACCCGGGAAAGGACCAGCACAGATAACATTCCAGAGACACTGTTTTAGGTAATCCTTGCTTCATTCATGTAACATCGCGGAAGAATAGATCAGTGTAACTCGAAAGCTCGCACAAATAAAAGCATTTCGTTAGCCACAGAACTGGTATCATCTATTTTTTTTGATTATTGAAGCTCGGCTAACACGGTACTGATACCTCTACTGTATATATATATATATATATATATAATATATATTATATATATATATATATATATATATTTGCATTGATGAAGCCACGTACAAATTCATGGGTGAAGGGTGGGTATCGGCCAGTGTGGCTTAACCCCTTATTACCTTTGTGTTATTATCCGATAAGGTGTTTGGAATGGTTAATTTATATCTGAATGTACTTGCAACTGTATTGGCTTTGTATTTGCTATGTATTTGTGGGCAGTTAATACCACTATGGCATGAAGGGGTTAACCCCTCCCGCTACCCCCCCCCCCGCAAGCCCTAAAAACCACCGTGGGCTAATACCCCTTCACCCACCCCGCTACCCACAATAAAAAATTCACCACAGCAGCCCACAATAAATAAATAAATCTAAATAAATAAATAAAGGAATATAAATATATATATTTATATCATGTATTTATTATTTATTTAGATTTATTTATTATTGTGGGCTGCTGTGTGTGAATTTTTTTATTGTGGGTAGCGGGGTGGTGAAGGGGTTTTAGCCCAATGGTGGTTTTTTAGGCTTGACGGGGGGGTAGCGGGAGGGGTTAACCCTTCATGACCGTAGCAGTATTAACTGTACGGTCGTGAGGGGTTAAGTGCACCCGCAACCCTCGCAAGTCCTAAACTCACACTAATGGCCAAATACCCCTTCACCCACCCCCGCTACCCACAATAAAGCGGGCACGGTGGGTTAACCCCTCATGCTCCTAGCGGTTAGCAGCTAAGTTAATGAAGCAGCATTTCTGTATTTTATAATATTGTGCAGGAGCAGGGCGTCCCCTGAGCTTTGATTTGTGGCTCAGGGAAACCCTTGCTCACGTACAATATTATAAAAATACATTCATGCTGCTTGTTACCATACACATAGCCGCAAAGGTAAGGAACGAGTGTTTATGATATGGGTGTTTTATTCATACTGTAGATGTGCAGAGGGTCTCCGGAGCGGAAACCGCTTTTTGTTTAGGTCCGGGGACCCCTGCTTCCCAGATACAGGCCCTTTATGTGGGGGCCGTATCCCTCTGCTTTGTAGCAGGGAGTCCCCTGAGCCTTGATTTGTGGCTCAGGGAACCCCCTGCTCACTGTACAATATTATTAAAAATACATTCATGCTGCTTCGTTACCATAGCACATAGCCACAAAGGTAAGGAATGATTCTTTATTGATGTGTGTGTTTTATTCATAATGTAGGTAAGGAATGATTCTTTATTGATGTGTGTGTTTTATTCATAATGTAGCTGTGCAGAGGGTCTCCGGAGCGGAACCACTTTGGTTTTAGGTCCGGGGACCCCCTGCTTCCTGAGATACAGGCCCCTTTAGGGGGTGCCGGTAACCCTCTGCTTGGTTTACATGCCGCGGTCACGTGATCGGGACCTTTAAATGCAGAGGAATACCGGCACCTCATAAAGGGGTTGTATCTCGGGAAGCAGGGGGTCCCCGGACCTGAAACCAATGCGGTTCAGCTCCGGAGACCCCCTGCACATCTACACTATTGGAACACGCGGGACCCGGAGACTCTCATACAGGTACCTACGTCCTCACATCTTCACGCTGGTGTTTTTTATTCATTTTTTATTCATTTGTTTTATTCATTTATAGGCAAAAAGGTGTGAATGAAGTATGTTCACGTGCCAGTATATTTTGATTTACTAAATCCACAACTAGTTACATGAGTACCTGGTGCAAGCACTTGCCACCTATAGTCAGGGAGCTACAGGCATTTGAGGAATTGGGTGTGTGAGGTAAGCTGGCTCTGGTCATATTATGGTGATATCTTAAACAAATATATATATATGGACGTAAGTCGAATATATATATAATATATATATATATATATATCTGATATATAGTATATATATAATATGAATCAACACAGGGACTGATAATGTATTATAGATGTTGCATGATGGAAGCCACTAATCAACAAAACATTACATGAGTGAAGGGTGGGTATAGAAACGGAAAAAGGGCGAACAGTGTGGCTGATTAACCCCTTAATTACCTATTGATGTTATGTTAAGGGGTTAATATGAATATCTGATGTATTGCACATGTATTAGGGGCTATTGCTTTGGGCAATGGGTATTTTGGTGGCCATGTACAAGGAGGTGTTGTCTGCGACGGAACCTAAGACTGTCTAATTGATAGGTCAGTAGCACTTTATTATTTATTTGAATATGCTAGTTATAGGTTTTTAATAATGGGCAATTAATCTATTATCATATCTGGATAATCAGTTTATTTTGCACATTATTGTACTGTAGGTGTTGGGGGGGGGGGGGGGTGTATGTATGAATGGTATAGGCCAAGTATTTTGTTACAGACAGGGTTGTTCCGTTGGTTCCTGCGTGGGAACCTCGGAGACCACACTGCGGGTCTCCTAGGTATCGCACGGGTATCAGGCTGGTGGTTCCACGGGTGCCACATGAGGGGATGAAGTGGTGGCCTCACATCTGTGGGGGCCCCGCCGACCCATAGGTACAGGAATGAAGATGTGTTGTCCCACTTCTCTGGGGGTACCGCGGACCCGTAGTGAGCACTCGTGAGTTCCCCAGACCCCCGTGGGAACCACCTGAGGCCCCGCAAACACCTGTGGGTCTGACCCAGGGCATCCAGACATCTGCGGGCCTACTGTGGGGACCCAATTGTGGCCCACGGTGACCCAAGGAGACCACCAGGGGGCCATGGTGCTGGCGGGACCACCAGCAGGCCTCCAGAACCTGTTTGAAAGGGCTGCTGGTACCGCTTAGGTCGTCAGGTGCCCCGCCACCCACTGGGGACTCACGTGGGGGCTGCGTTATGAACCTGTTTGTAAAGGAATATAAATCTGGTATTTATTGGGGGGTAAGGGGGTGGGGTAATGTATTTAATAAATATAATGATGCTTATTGTGGGTCACTGTATTGTTTTTATTGTGGGTACTGGGGGGGGGGGTATTAGTGGGTAGGCCTCCCTTGTGGGTGGGTAGTGGGTGAGGGTGGTTAGAGCCTCACGGGGTGGGGGGTTAGGGGGTTATGTGGGAGGGTAATTAGGCATCCCAGTGGTGGGTGAGGGTTGTGTTAAAACCTTAATGACTGTAGCGGTTAATAACCCTATGGTGATAAGGGGTTAGGGGACATTACTTTGAATGTTTTAATTTTTGTTTCTGTTTTGCAGCAGCGGAGGGCCATGGGCAGGATTGGGAGGGAGGGGTGGGTCAATGATATGTGGGTAGGCCTCCCTGTGGGTAGTGGGTGAGGGTGGTAGGCCTCACAGGGTGGCATGGCAGTGAGGCGCTGATTATTATGTGTATGGACACTCGGGATCCCCCTCCCCCACATTAATACCCTGCATCACAAAACACAAGGCAGGGAGAGTTTAACAGAGATATTAGGGGGAGGGGGGCCTTACACACGATTACAGTCAAGGGCAGGGAAGTTATACAGACACATTAGGGCGAGGTGCGGGGGACTTAAACACAGACTTACATCAAGGCAGGGAGTTAACAGACACTTAAAATATGTTTTAATGTATATTTATGTTTATGTATTTTAAATACACAGGGGGTTTACTGTATGTTGTTTATTGCAATGTTTATTGGGGGGCCAAATGTCCCCAATAAACATCTGATTCTGCCTTAACCCTCATTGCCTTAGCGGCATCAGCTATGGTAATAAGCAGCATTTTTGATTTTAAAATATTGTGCAGGAGCGGGGGCCCTTGAAGCTTTGATTTCTGGCTCACGAACCCCCTGCTCACTGTACAATATATTAAAAATACATTCATGCCTTATGTATCATTGATGTGCATATACAGTAAGTGTATTATGTTAGGGTTACAGGGTTGTTGTTTATATATATAATTAAATACTATATATATATAATATATATAGATATCTCTAATTAGTATATACTATATATTTATTTATTTCAGGATTATGTATTTTCTAGGATTTATTTATTATGTGGGGCCTCTGGTGTGTGAATTTTTTTATTGTGGGTAGCGGGGGTGGGTGAAGGGTGTATTAGCCCAACGTGTGGTTGTTTAGGGCTTGGGGGGGTAGCGGGAGGGTGTTACCCCTTCATGACCGTAGCGGTATGACTGGTACGGTGTCGTGAAGGGTTAAGTGCAGCCCGCCACCCCCCCCAAAGTCCTAAACCACACCAAGGGCCACAATTTTAACCCCCTTCACCCACCCCAACGTTCTACCAACAATAAAGCGGGCGGAGGGGGGTTAACCCCTTCATTGCCTTACGGTTAGCCGCTAAGGTAAATGAAGCATCATTCTGGTATTTTAATAATATTGTGGCAGGAGCAGGGGAGTCCCCTGAGCCTTGATTTGTGCTCAGGGAACCCCCTGCTCACTGTTAACAATATTATAAAAATACATTCATGCTGCTTCGTTACCATAGCACATAGCCACAAGGGTAAGGAATGATTCTTTATTGATGTGTGTGTTTTTTATTCATAAATGAGCTGTGCGAAGGGTCTCCGGAGCGGAACCCTTTGGTTTAGGTCCGGGAATCCCCTAATTCCTGAGATACAGGCCCCTTTAGGGGGTGCCGGTAACCCTCTGCTTGGTTTACATGCCGCGGTCACGGATCGGGACCTTTAAATGCAGAGGAATACCGGCACCAATCATAAAGGGGTTGTATCTCGGGAAGCAGGGGGTCCCCGGACCTGAAACCAATGCGGTTCAGCTTCCGGAGACCCCCTGCACATCTACACTATGAATAAAATGTATTTTTAAATTTATTTATTTATATTCATGTATTTATTTATTTATTTAGATTTATTTATTTATTGGGGACTGCGTGTGTATTTTTTTTTATTGTGGGTAGCGGGGGTGGGTGAAGGGTGTATTAGCCCAACGGTGGTTGTTTAGGGCTTGCGGGAGGTAGCGGGAGGGGTTAACCCCTTCATGCCCGTAGCGGTATTAACTGCTACGGTCGTGAAGAGGGTTAAGTGCACCCGCAACCCCCCCGCAAGTCCTAAACTCACACCAAGGGCCAAATACCCCCTTCACCCACCCCCGCCTACCCACAATAAAGGCGGAGGGGGGGTTAACACCTTCTTGCCTTAGCGGTTAGCCGCTAAGGTAATGAAGCATCATTTCGTATTTTAATAATATGTGCAGAGCAGGGAGTCCCCTGAGCCTTGTGATTTGTGGCTCAGGGAACCCCCTGCTCACTGTACAATATTATTAAAAATCATTCATGCCTATGCTTCGTTACCATAGCACATAGCCACAAAGGTAAGGAATTGATTCTTTTGAGTGGTGTGTTTTATTCATAATGTAGCTGTGGAGGGTCTCCGAGCGGAACCACTTTGGTTTTAGGTCCGGGGACCCCTACTCCTGAGATACAGGCCCCTTTAGGGGTGCGGTAACCTCTGCTTGGTTTACATGCCGCGGTCACGTGATCGGGACCTTAAAATGCAGAGGAATACCGGCACCTCATAAAGGGGTTGTATCTCGGAAGAAGCGGGGTCCCCGGACCTGAACCAATGCGGTTCAGCTCCGGAGACCCCCTGCACATCTACACTATGAATAAAATGTATTTTAAATTTATTTATTTATATTCATGTATTTATTTATTTATTTAGATTTATTTATTTATTGTGGGGCTGCTGTGTGTTGATTTTTTTTTATTGTGGGTAGCGGGGGTGGATGAAGGGGGTATTAGCCCCAACGGTGGTGTTAGGGCTTGCGGAGGGGTAGCGGGAGGGGTTAACCCCTTCATGACCGTAGCGGTATTAACTGCTACGGTTCGTGAAGGGGTAAGTGCACCCGCAACCCCCCCGCAAGTCCTAAACTCCACACCAAGGGCCAAATACCCCCTTCACCCACCCCCGCTACCCACAAAAGCGGGCAGGGGGGTAACCCCTTCATTGCCTAGCGGTTAGCCGCTAAGGTAATGAACAACATTTCTGTGTTTTAATAATATTGTGCAGGAGCAGGGAGTTCCCCTGAGCCTTGATTTGTGGCTAGGGAACCCCCTGCTCACTGTACAATATTATTAAAAATACATTCATGCTGCTTCGTTACCATAGCAACTAGCCACAAGGTAAGGAATGATTCTTTATTGATGTGTTGTTTTATATTAATGTAGCTGTGGCAGAGGGTCTACGGAGCGGAACCACTTTGTTTTAGGTCGGGGACCCCCTGCTTCCTGAGATACAGCCCCTTTAGGGGTGCCGGTAACCCTCTGCTTGTTTACATGCCGCGGTCACGTGTATCGGGACCTTTAAATGCAGAGGAACGGGCACCTCATAAGGGTTGTATCTCGGGAACAGGGGGTCCCGGACCTGAAACCAATGCGGTTCACCTCCGGAGACCCCCTGCACATCTACACTATGAATAAAAATTGATTTTAAATTTATTTATTTATATTCATGTATTTATTTATTTATTTAGATTTATTTATTATTGGTGGGGCTGCTGTGTGTGAATTTTTTTTATTGTGGGAGCGGGGGTGGATGAAGGGGGGTATTAGCCCCAACGGTGGTTGTTTGGGCTTGCGAGGGGTAGTGGGGGGGGTTAACCCCTTCATGACCGTAGCGGGTATTAAAA
>WSYH01010800.1:0-22322 GCA_036426205.1 Ascaphus truei
GTAGATTTTTTGGTTGGGCGAGTAGATTTTTGGGTGATTTGTCGAACACTGTATATATATATATATATATATATATATATATATATATATATATATAGCAACTGTAAATATTACTGTATGTTCATTTGCATGTCTTAGACAGGTCTGCAACCCTCTCTTTCCCCATTGTCGCCCAGCATACAGCGCTTCCACTGCAGCAAGGGATTCTGGGAAATGACATGCAAATGAGCACTCAGTGCCACCTTTTGTCTCAAGCTTGTATTACACAAGCAAATCCTCAAGCCAATGCATGCTGTTTTAAAGTGACCACTCCCATCCATACATAGGGCACCTCACCAGGGTGTGAGGGCAAACCTCCATAATTACTGCTGGCATGCCCATAACTTGCCAGGCCTTACTGTCAGCAGGAGAGATGACTGCAGACCATTTTAGAGCATGGCTACATTCTCCCCCTGGTGAATCCCACCGCCCCTGGCTGGGACCTAAATTTGAATACCTTTCCCCAGGAAGCACTGTAAAGTGGAACATACGCATTATTAACATCAGATTATGAAACAAATCACATTACATCGCGCCAAGCACGCCCTGACCAGCAGCCACGAACTCGCGCAATCTACCCAGTACCTCCTAATAATAGTGCGGGGGATCGGGTTTCTTCACCTCCCGACCCCCCATGTCCAGTACAGTCACGCTGTAAGTGCGCGGCAAACCCCTCTCAGGCCGATACATTACTTTATGTTTGTACACACTTCGCCCGATACTTCATACCCTTATCAGGTGCTCAATCCTTTCTTCTGCCTTACTACCAGTAAAGGCACCCCCCTTGTTAACCATATACTCTTCTATGGTCTCCCTTAACCACTGGTCCCTGTTATCCTCAATCTCCTGCATGAGGGGTTCAGGGACGTACGGGTACTCCAACCCATGGGAGTACTTATATTTTGCGGTTATTGCCCTTTCAGCCCGACTACTCCTAGTTAGATTGGCGTTCCCCGCTCTCCCTGGTAATACCCAGGACAAGGGCTCATCTGGGTCTACAGGGTCTGACAATATATCACAACCCATGGGTTCTATCTCATTCCTGCCTATCATGAACCACCGGAATTGCATCTCCTTTTTCCTCTCGGCGGGCGTGAACTCCCCTTTAGCCCACCAGTAGTCCACGATATCATCCTTCTCTAGCAAGAACCGCGTGCGGTCCATCCACCCCACGTACCCCTCAAATAAGTGTGCCCACCAACGGGTCTCCCTAGGCTTCTCGGGCCCAGACTCTAGAGAGTCTCCATCATCTTTCCCCCCCCAGGAGCATACCCCAGAGGTCCCTGCAGAACGGGGCCAGGACCATCTTTCATGTTTTGGTGCCTCCTCATGAGGTACATCCGCCTCTTCAGGCACCCATCGGGACTTTGACACCTGTCCCAACTGTCCTCCTCCCCTTGACCCACCCTCGGAAGCAAATCTGCCCAGTCTCTCCCCAGTCCGGTTCTCACCAACCACCAAGGACCCTTCCGACACCCCCAAGCTGGACGAGGATCCCCGGGAACAGGTGACTGGGACAGGGGCATTATCTAGGGCGTGGGGTTAGGCGTAGGGATAGGCGGTTGGCAGCCGCGGGGTTCCGACCCACTCGCCTTCATCAGACTGTCCCGTACCACTGGACAGTGGTATCGCCGGCTGCGTCTCACCCTTCTCTGTCCGCCGCTTACTCCGGGTCTTTTTAGTCAATCGGGAACCACCACCCGATCGCTGAGACGTGTGTCCGTGACTTCTGCTTGTTCCGCCACCTCCGCCGTAAACGCCGTCATCGCTGGAGTCGGATACGTCGCCATCTTGGGATGGACCCCCATGCGGGATCTCTTCCTCCGCGATTATATCCGGAAGTCCGCCTGCACCCACGTGCGCCGTCCTGGCCTGGCACGGCATCTCCTCTTCTAGCGGCGGCACTGGAACCTGGCAAGGACAGGAACTATCCTTACCAGTCCACAGGTTGGGCGTGGATCGCCCGTTGCCACTGGACCCGCCAGCCCCCGGAATAGATGGGCTCCGCCTCTCCGGTCTCCGCTCCACCGGTGACACTCGGCTCCTTCCGCTGTTACTTCCGGTAAGTGGTCTTTTTACTCCATTCCCGCCACAGGACACCGCCACCGGCCAGATCAGGGTACTGGTTAATTCCTTGGGCCCCCCGTCCGAGGGATCCGCACTAAGGGTACTTGGGGTCGCCGAGCGCGGCGACCGCCTTCTCTTTTCTCGGTCAGTGGCCTGACCGATCACTTCACGCTCTTCTGGATCCGCACCCTTGGTCCATAGGGCACGGGGTACTCGGCGGACAGCCTAGCCGTATTCCCCCCTGGGTCATTGGTCTGAATGGGCACAAATGTGGGCATCGGCCACAGGTATTGTGTGCCACACTGGGGACAGCGCACCGCCGTGCCCATGGTGCCACCGGGCAGCCTGCACTGCAGGCAGAGGCCCACTACTGTCTCCGCGTCCCCTACACGTATCACTAGTACCCCCCCTGGTACTGCGTAGGGTTGAGTAGATACCATCCGGTTCACGTCTGGGGAGCAGGCCATTGTCATGGTGGGAGCCACTTTTGACACTGGTCTGTTCTGGAAGCTGGTTCCGCGTGAGTGACCAACAGGGGTTGGGTGATCAGCCACTCCTTGGTTCAGCTCCGCCCTCATCTGACACAATTTGAATCCGCCCCCAAGAGTAGCGATTATGGGCGGGTCCCACAAGGGAATAGGATGTCCTTTAATTGAGGCCGCACCTCTTTCAGTCCTAGAGGGTGCAGCCACAGCTTTCGCGCCCTTATCCCCAACTGGGTGGGGTTCCTCTTTTGCCGCCAATTCCAGCCGTTTTCTTTCAGCTGCCTTGCGTGCAAAGTATCCTTCTTTTTTGCACACAATTTCAGCTGCCGGAACTACCTCTGGTAATTGTGCCGTCAGCGCACCAGCTCCTTGGCCCGCGGGATTCATACCCATGGTGCATAGCTGGAAACCAATCCCCCTGGTTGATATTAGGGGAGGGTCCCATAGACTAATTGGTTGACTCAGCACTGGGGCTGAGTGAGTTACTGTCCATGAAGGCGCGGCCGCAGCTTTCGCGCCATACCCCCCATGCGGGCGGGGCTCTCTTGTTGGCGCCGCTTCTGGCCAATTCCTTGCAATCTTTGCATCCGCAGAATTGTCTGCAATCGGCCCACGCGGTCTCCCAGGGCAGCGGGAGCCGCCATTTTGGTTCACTCTTTCAGTCTGATCAATGAATGAGGTAGCATTCATCTGTTTGCAAGTCGACTGACAGTCACTCTCACTGTGTTCTCCTCCTGTTATAACAATGTCCTCAACACAGTCCTCCAGGGTGGCGCCTCGTTGTCCTAGACAGGACCAGAACGGGGCGGCCACGGCTCTCACTCCACTCCATAGCAGGCTCGTGACC
Organism: Ascaphus truei; assembly: GCA_036426205.1. Taxonomy (NCBI): domain Eukaryota; kingdom Metazoa; phylum Chordata; class Amphibia; order Anura; family Ascaphidae; genus Ascaphus; species Ascaphus truei. The sequence goes on from WSYH01010800.1 coordinate 3,439, forward strand.
GACATGTCGATAACAGCTTGTTCGTCAGCCAGGTGTGCTCTCCCCATCAGCCTCCGGTCGCCACTTTGGACTATCCGCACTGCGCGGATCCTCCATTCTTGCGTTCGCCATATTTATCTTTTGTTTGTCCTGATTGTACATGGGGCTCCTCTCTGCGGGGCAGCCACCACACCGGCACAATAAAGATTTCCCTGATGCACCACCATGTGTACCTGATGTAGGTTGGACTCGTGTATGCACTACCTCAGGCTAGGCTCACTCTCTCAGTGTCTGCTGTATCTCCTTCCTCCCAGTCTGTGCTCCCTACGGTAAGTGGTCTGGAATGGGCTAGAGTACTCTGGGGCTTCCATGCAGTACTTGGGCATCCTATCTTGGTTAGCCTAGCGCAGACCCTCTCCAGGATTCCTGACCACGTTAACAGGCTATCCCTTTAGGCATCCTACCAACTAGCACTACCTCAAGGTGACTAGGACAGCTATAGCACGTCTCCAAACCCCCAACTCCTTTCAGGCCCCTAGGTCGTCCCTGCAAACTGACAAACTCCATCAGCCCCCTGACTACCCCTAGGTCCCTCCCAACGCAGCACAAAGTGGCAGCAGACACTCTCCCTGTTTCCAGTGTGCCTAGCAAAAGCCTGTCCTGTTGACAGGTATCTCAGCAGCGCCTCCAAATGTAATGGGTTTTCTGGACTAGCCGGACCCACCCAATCTCATATTGGCCTCTGTGGTCTAACCAGTCCCCATTACAGTGTGATGTCTGGTGGTGCACTTGTTGGCAACAGGACTCCTGAGTCTCCCGCATGATGTTGTGTTGGGGATTGCCAACCCAGACAGGCAGCTGAGGTAGTGTGCTTGAGTCCTACCTATATCCAGTGCAGCACCTCCACCTCATCAGGATCCCTTCTCTTGCTTGGGGATGGTCCTGGTGAGGAACTCCTCTGTGGTGCTTCTCTCGGTGCAATTACTCCACGCTTACACACGAGAATATATTTCAACAGGATCATCTTTATTAGCACGGTGGGCCAGCTGCCCTCCACAATGGGTGAATTTAGCCCTCCATTGTTCACCGTACTTCCCTTTGAAAGGTATAGTCCTCCTAATGTAGGGATTCCCTATCCCCGCAGGGATGTCTCCCTGTGACCAGGTCCCTGCTCACAGTTTCAAACACTGTCCTTCTAACAGCTTCTTAACTCCTCCTCCGTAACTCAGCAAACACACTCTTACTCTCTACTGCCAACTAACTTTTTGATCAGTGCTGTGCCTTATGTATCCTCTGGGGCTGACACAACTCTGACATCACTAACCGTGGAGTCAGAGCCTGTGACCACTCCCATCCATACATAGGGCACCTCACCAGGGTGTGAGGGAAAACCTCCATAATTACTGCTGGCATGCCCATAACTTACCAGGCCTTACTGTCAGCAGGAGAGATGACTGCAGACCATTTTACAGCATGGCTACATTTGGTATTCACTTTTTAACACATGTGACATGTATGTCAAATCAACACCCATGTGTGACTTACACATACACATGTGACAATGTTATAAAGAACATGAAGATGCATTGATAGAAGAACTAATCACATACATTGTAATGTAAATAATGTATAATACATTGTTGTGTTTACAGGCAACCATGCTTTGAGTGTAAAAATCACTCATGTGCATCCGTGGATGTTATCCTCCATAATATAAATTTGAACACAGTTTATCCCATTCTCTCCACCCACCCCTATTTTACAGGAATGGATTGAGTAAAGTTTGCTACATTAATTGTAATGTAATGTCCCTAATGTTTTTCTTCAACAATTCAAATTAACCACCAAGTGTAGAAAAACCCACTTACACTATACTGAAAACACATATTTCTATAGTCACATTTATTTATGTCCGTTGTGTTTACACATCCTGTAACTATACCTTTATAGATGTTGTGACATCTTATGACACATGTGAGTTGAAATACATACCATGAGCAGTCATTGACGTGATTTACCTTGAAAAAGAAAACATGAATGAATATAAAACATTGCCATGACATGTTCATGAAGGGAAGCAACACACCAAAGTGTCTATTTATTGTTAGATATGAAACACCATGTAGATTTAGTTAAATATAATATGAAAAACACAGTGGTGTACACATCATTGTGATGCATATGTCACACTGCAAAAATAACATTGTATGTAACCATACTGCACTAATTAATGAGTATGGACATAGTAGGTGTATTGTGTATGCATAATCAAAACGAGCATGTACATAAAATATTAATGTAGTAAACATCATTGTTGCACATACTCACAAAAAGTTAAATTATAAGAATGATAATAGAACGTGTGGATGAATGACATACCGGTGCCACATGCAATTGTCCATACAGCAGAGAAGATAAAGAAGTGCGACCCATATTCATCTGTTTCCTAAGTGAATGGTATTTTGACAAATGTATTTATCATAACAGAGAATGAATATATGTATGTAGTACTATGAACATATATGTATTTGCTTACATGAAAAAAATGTGTTTATGACATTGAGACGTGTCTCAACACCACTGACTGTTTGCTCAGTGTCAGCTGGTACATTGACGGGATGGTCCTCCTCCAAACCCTGACTTATGTCTGTTTGCACATTATTTCTGAGTGCCACATTGTGCAAAATGCAACATGCAATGATAATATCAGACACTTTAGCAAGCTTATATTGAAGTGCCCCACCAGTTCTATCGAGACACCTAAATCTTGTCTTGAGAAGGCCAAATGTCCTCTCTATAACGGATCGCGTCGATATATGGGCAACATTGTACCTCTCCTCTGCTTGATTTTGCGGGTTTGGCACCGGGGTCAACAGCCACGGCCTAATTCCGTATCCTGAGTCACCTATAATCCATGGTGCACACATATGAAACAATTAGTGCTAACATTATAACATACAACATTTCCTATAAAAGCAAGAGTTTTGTGTTACCACATCATAATATGTACTCACCCACCAGCCAACCAAGTTCAAAATAGCCTTCTTCGAAAGCATGGAAGACTGATGAGTTTCTCAGGATAGAGGAATCGTGACTGGAACCAGGGAATTTGGCTACCACATGCATAATCTTCATCGTGGCATCGCATACCACCTGTACATTCAGGGAATGGTAGTGTTTACGGTTGCGGTAAGCATGCTCACTCTGACTAGGCGGGATCAAAGCAACATGGGTGCAATCTATTGCACTCATCACACATGGTATCCCGGCTATGGCATAAAAGCCATTCCTGACTTCCAGACACTCTGTGTGCTCTGTAGGAAAATGAATATAATTCCTAGCGCGTCTATTGAGTGCACATAGAAACTGGGTAAAGGCCCGCGAGAATGTAGATTGCGAGACCCCGCCCACTATGCCCACTGTTGTCTGGAATGACGCGGAAACAAGATAATGTAATGAGCATAGCATTTTAACAAGCCCCGGGAATGCACGACCTCTGGCTGTCACAAAATCTAAATCTTCCCGTATCTCTTCATAAAGAGCTAAGATTGCTGTTGAACTCAAACGATAGCGACTTACAATCTCCTCCTCACTCATCCTATCTAACAGGGTTCTCTCCCTATACAAACGAGGACGAGCCACAACTTCTCTCCTCTCTCTTCTCCTCTCATCTCCTTGCCCTCTCCCTCTCCCTGTCCCTCTCCCTCTCCCTCTCCTGTCCGCGTGCCTATCCCTGTCACTGTCCCTGCCACTGTCCCGTGCTCTGTCCCTGTCCCTAGGTTGGCCTATGACATCCTCTCCATCAGCAAGGATCTCGTTCAATAGAATGTTCCTCCGTCTCCTAAACAATCGCATCATTTTGAGGTCTGTAGCTGTGAATGAGCAGGTAATTGCCCTCCTTTAAATACCTATGTGATGATGTCAGGTGACATGCTAAAGTGCAAGGTGTTACATTAACATATCCAAGTAGTTGAGTCCCAACCTGTATCCATTTGATCTAACAAGTATTATTAATGTTTATTCAGCAGCCAATCATGATATTTCACAATGATAAGCTAAGTTGAAGCATTTCTTGGAAAGTATTTGTGGAATGTGGAATGCATGTACCACTTCTGAAGGCAACACTCAGTCATCTAATTAGGATACAAGCATGAGATTGACGTTGAAAAAGTTCATTGCAACATGTGTAATTTGCAATGTTATTGTCACATGTTCACATCAATTAATTATACTGTGCATATTCATACATTTCTGGCATCAGGATAGTTGCTGTTGATTCAGTTTGAAACGTGTAAGAATGAGTAACTATTGTAGATGTGTGTATAAGTTAGCATGAAGTGCTTGTAATGCATGGTGTCCAATGTAAACATGCAATGTGATTGACTGTACAATTGCGGACGTCATCAAAAAAGGGAGGACACAAAGTGCATGTAAACATGAAAAGAAACAGCTACATTAACGTTTGATCATGCGTTACACATTGAAAGCATTGTGTCATGTATAGCAACATTACTATACGCTGCATGTGTTATATGTGTGAAATGTGTAACATCATATAATAAATTGAAGCACACTTAAGTAACATGTTGGATATGATGTGACCTGTTCCTTTAAGAGTTGAGTATAGGATTTTCCCTATACACATCATAACATGATGAGTCATATGACACGCAAATGATGATAACATCTAAAAGTACAATGTTATGCAAATAATAAACTTAAGGTGTGACACGATGAAATGAATGCCCTCCACACTGTAATGCTAAACACATTTGTATTCTGAGCAATACAACGTAAACACTAGTATAATGTTATACGTCCCCGCTCCATTGACTCCATTGATGTAGAGCTGAGTTTTTTTTTTCTAAGTGCCGTTCCGGCAACTTTGCCGATCGTTCTCCCCTCCAACTTGCCAACTTTAGTTGGCGGGACGAATTACCGATGAAATCTCCATTTTTGAGTGCCGATCAGCAACGATAAGCTGATCTGGGCTACTTGAATACAGCCGACGAAAAAAACTGGCGATACATGCCGAAAAGAGGCTTATCGGCAGCCGAATGCCGATAAAAAATTTTCGCCAATAAAAAATGCCGATTTTGAACACTTATCGGCGCTTACTGAATCTGAAACCCAATTTTGGCGCATAAATGGCGAAAAAAGCCTTATCGCCGCTTACTGCATAGAGCCCATGGTACTTTTCCAAGAACCCACTCATTCCATCAGATACAAATTTACCATTCAGTTTCAATGAAAACAATTTCCCATACGATTGGCTTTTTCAATTACAATCAATAAGTCACAAGGCCAAATGTTTAATAAAATATATATTTACCTACCTAACCCTGTTTTTAGTCATGGCTAATTATATGTTGCTCTATCAAGAGAAAAAATCATTTGATTCACTTAGCATAGTGTCGGAAAAGAACCCAGAAATTGACAATTGTGTCTTTAGAGAAATCTTTGTTTAAAAAAATGTAAGTAAAAAAACCAAATGCGTGAATATTTAATTAATAACCTTTAAGATATGCTAGATCAGAATATGTTACGCCGGGTATAGCTAGTAATAATATATTGTATGTAGTGTTTTCAGTGAAACAAAGTTATATTGTCTGAATAAGTCCCAGTTTTAATAGATATAGAAATAGTTAGGTACTTTGTGCTAAATGTACTTTATAAACAAAGAAAAAACAATAACAAGCCGGTTTTGAAAAAATAAATAAATTTGTAAACATATTCTTATCACGTTGATGTTCTATGACCTTTGTCAGATGCCACTCTTATTGGGATATAAATCAGAACTAATAGGTACTCTGAATGGTATAGATGGATTTCAAAAGAATTGAGTTTCAAAACAGATGACATGCCATAAAAATCCTATAGCGAATAATCACTTATGCTTCATGTCCAACCATCACCCTCTCAATTCCAAATGAGGTAGTTTAGAGAAGCTGACAAGAAGTCAATGATTCCTTTGAGCATAACACAAACATTGGTGAGAACTTGTTTATACTGTAATGTTAGACCTTCCCTTGCATCAAAAGTATTAAGTGCTACAAAGTGCTACTATGTGAGATGTACATGGTTTATACAGACTATATACATATTTTTAAATCTTGTAAAAGTTATAACAAAAAGAAAAACAACTTGTACAATACAGTAATCTGTCAACATGTTTCAAAATTAGTTGAAAATGAAGAAACATGTTTATAAAGGATGCCTTTAAATGATTTTCAAACATTTAAGTTGAGGAGGTTTGGACTGGAAGTTAGTTGAATGTATCCACTGTATGTATCTTAATTATATAGGGCCATTAATGCACATAGCACTTCAAAGCAGTATACACAACATAATAATAATAATCATATAACAAATAATGGAATTAAGCACTTGAGATATCAAAGTAACATCAGAAAAAGGAGTCCCTGCCCCGAAGAGCTTACAATCAAAGTGGTAAGTAGGAAAGACGAACAGGGACATTAGGAGGGTGTTTTGCTAAGTGAGTCAACAAGGAGCCAAGATCGATGTATGAGGTGCAGAGTATCAGCCACAGAGCTACCCATATGCTTCCTTAAAGAGGTGCTAGTCAGATATTGATGGGAAGGGCACCAGAGGTGCGGGGCAGTGAGTGAGAAAGGTTTTTAGTGGGAGAGGACTTTAGATACTAAAGGGGTAGGGAGAAGACATCCTTGAGTAGAACGCAACAGACAGGCAGGTGTACAGCGAGAAATTCAGGCTGAGATGTAAGGAGGGGCACTGTATAGCCTTAAAAGTGAGGAGGAGAATCTTGTGTGTGTAACATGGTTAGTCTATTCTACCTCTCTTTCCCCCCTGTCACATAAGTCCTTAGTAGTCTATGTTGTAACAGGCTATCCTGTGGACTTTTGACCACCCTTGTGCTCCTCTCAGAGTGACAGAAGTATGGTGGTGACTCATGGCCTGTGTATAGCCTATCAGGTATAGGTACAGACCTTGAGCCCTCCCCTTCTGGTTCCTCACAGAGGCAGTGTTAATTTAGTTAGTTCTCGCCCACCCTTCCAACCGAGTGGAGGTGGAGGGCCTGTCTCTTCTCCCTGTGGGAGAGAAAGTCCAGTCAGGCCCTCATAGCTGGCTGGCTCAGGAAGATCTAAGGCTCCACACTAGGAAAGCCAGCACCATTCAGAGGCCTGGGATCCTCTAATAACCCTATGCACCGTTGTGAAAGATCTATAGTGACTGCTACAATGAAGATCTCCTTTGCTTTCCTCATACTCCTGTTTGAGTGTCAGTCCCTGGGCAGGAGGAAAGAAGTGTGCTTTAGTGGGGAATAATTTCTGGACACCCTGGAGCCCACGACAGCTGGAGGCGCTAAGCACTGAGTAAAGAACGTCAGTGATTATCAAAAGCCTGTCCTGGTCTCCATATCACCGCAGACAACTCAGCTCTTCTGAACCCTCACAGGTATGTCGTACCACAAACACCTGTATCCGCAACAAGTATCTCCTAAAGTGTGGGGGTACATGTGTTAAATGTGTAATACGGAATTTGATAGGAAGCCAGGAGAGAGATTTCAGCCAGAGAGACACAGAGACAGATTTAGGAGAGAGTATATTGATTCTAGGAGAAGTGTTTTGGATAGATTTAAGGGAAGACAGATGAGAAGCAGGAAGTCCAGACAGTAGAAGATTTATGTATGTATATGTATGTCTTAATTTATATAGCACCATTAATGTACACAGCACTTCACAGCAGAAATACACCTGACAATCATATAAATAACTAATAATTTAAATAAGACATAAAGGGGAGAAGTGCTTCAGACATAAAAGTAACATTTAGGAAAAGGAGTCCCTGCTCCGAAGAGCTTACAATCTAATTGGTTGGTAGGAAGAACATTAGGAGGGTGTTCTGGTAAGTGTGTCTGCAAGGGGACAAGGTTTATGTACTGTATGAGGTGTTTATTATCAACCATGGAGCTACTCATAAGGTGATAGATAGGTTCTAGTAGGATATTGATGGGAAGGGCATTCCAGAGGTGTGGGGGCAGTGCAGATTCGGCAGAAGCCGCACGACCAGGATAGTCAAAGATCATCCGGAAGGTCTGCATGAAGGCGCGGGGTCATCCAACAGGGTTAGTCTTTTTCATAAAGGCTAACGGTTCATCCAGGAGGAGGGAGAAGATGTACGCCACCCAGGAGCGGTGGGTAGAGAAGGATGATGCTGACGTGTCAAACTGAACCTGGCACTGATTCAGGAATCCACTGAAAGCTGAGGGAAGGCCTCCATAGTGGCAAGGAGTAGGGTTATGGGGTTCGTTTAAGACCACAGGTATTGGCATGACTTGACCATCAGATGGCAAGGACGGAGACGTAGCTACCTTGGGAGGGCTGAGGTGACTGTACATGGTTTGTAGAATAGAGGAGATTGAGTCCAGTCTTTGATCAATCTTAGCCAGGCGAGTTGTATGGATTCCCAGGAGCTGGGCCTGATGGGTCATGGTGTTCGTTACCTCTACAGGGTCCAGTGTGTGGCTTGTGCAATGTGTAACTTTGCTGACTACAAGACAGGATACGAGCCTGCAGGGCAGATGTAGGGAGTAGTACATTGAACTTGGCCTCGGATCTGAGGCCTAGGATGCAGGGGTAGTCAAGTCCAATTCTAGGGTAGGCAGGCGGTAGACAGGGGTGGCGCATTACAGTATTATTAGCGTGGGATCTAAATGTGTATTGAAATGTTTGATTCCTCACACAATAGCAAGTCATTTTTTTAATATGTACCCAAAGACTGCAGTTCTGAATGCATATTTATGCTTTACCTTTTAGGATGCACCATCAAGAAGACACCCATCTATGGAGGCTGAACCATCCTTGAAGGGTCCGCCTATTGCACCTTCAGCTGCACCTCCAGTTGCACCTGAGATCCTTCCAGAGCTCCTTCTGCTGTTCTCCCTCCATTTGCACCTTGATCTGCTGTCAATTACGATGAAATCATGTACAGATGTAGCCAAACATACCGGTTTTAGTGGCGCAATCGCGTATGACGGTTGTGCGGTCAGGTGGCTGTGCAAATTGCGACAATGAAAAAAGGTTATCAGCCTGGGAAGATTAACTCTTTGGGGGTCTATGTTTCTGAATGGGATCCCCCCAAGTATTAATCCTTCCAAGCTATCAGCCAGTCTGAAAGAGCTGCCCAGAGGGACAGAAGCAATCTCTCTCTCTCTGTGTCTACTCAGAGCAGCACTGAAGTTAAGAGGCAGTGACAAGCAGTCTCTGTCCAGCCCATTGATAATGTGAATGCCCGAATATGGATATCATGAGGGAGAATACTGTAAGACCATATTTGGTCATCTACATCATTAAGGAGGTTGGACAAGACATTTAAATGTCCTGTCCAACTACCTTGATGACTTAGATGACTGAATATGGTCCCTTAGTATTCCTCTTATGATGTATATATATATATATATTTGGGCATTAATATCAAAGGGAAGGACATAGACCGGACACTGCTTCTCACTGCCTCTTACCTTGAGAGCTACTTGTGAGACACAGAGAAAGCCTGCTGCTCTGTTGGATTTCTCTGCACAGCTCACCAGACTGTCTGGCCCAGGAAGATTAACACTGTGGGGGTCCCATTCAGAACTATGGACCCCCGCAGAGTTAATGTAAGGATCCGCACTGCGGGTATACCTGCGTCCAGCGCATCCTTACCTTTTTCTCATGCCATTCAGGCTCCCCGGCGGCATTCCCCGCTCCTGGCTGCTTTCCCCGCACCTCCAGCTCACGCGCGTCAGCCCTACGGGCGCGCGAGCACCCATGCCGCCATTGGTTGGTGCCGGGTGCCTGACTCCGCCTCCACTGATGTGGCACACGCTCCTTGTGTGCCTCTTTCCCAGCCCCGTCAGCTCCGCCTCCTCGCTTCTTCTTTCTTACCTGACCCTTCCCCTGTCCGTCCCTCTGCTCCTCCCTTTCTTCTGTCTGCTCCAGGATCCTCCAGTGCGCCTTCCCCATTCTCCGCCCCCACGGACGTCACGCCCTGCACGCCCCTTCCCCATCAGCCTTGCCTCTCAGGTCCTCCTTCCCTTTCTGTCCCTTTCCTTGTCCATCCCTCCGCTCCTCCCCTTACTCTGACCACTCCCTTTGCCTCTAGCAATTATCCTCTATCTGGGTCTTATCTTGCTCACTCCCCTGTTCCTCCCCTCACTCCCATTGGTTCCAAACGTTCAAACTCTGGTTCTTCTTTGGGCCGCTCCTCCATCACTCCCCTTTCTCTGATTGGTCCCATCCCCCTATATAATCCCCCTTCACCATTTCCTCTTTGCTCTGCATAGCTTCTGTACCATGGTGCTGTCTGCTGTTGCCTGGCCTCTCTTGTCTTTTCAGTGCTTGCCCCTGTCCATGGAAATTCTGCTGACCTCCCTGGATTTGACCTTTTGCTTTGGACTCTACTACGCTGCTCTCTGGAACCCTTTGGACCTCTCTTTGGACTTTCTACGCTGCAGACTTCTACAACCCTTGGACACGGCACACGGACAATCTACTATGCTGCTCTCTCCACTCCACGACCCAGGCTTATGGACAATCGATTACGCTGCCCTCTCCAACCCACGACCCTTGGCATACGAACTTAACCCTTCTATGCCGGAGCTGTCAAGTACGGTACCTTTTAACATTCTTGTTACCCGGACCACCTATGCTACTTCCACACTCCGGCCATGCCCCCGTTTTCTGCTAGGTGTGTGGTTTTACCCTTTCCACCTCAGTCTCGGGGTCTCGTCTGGCTTGTGGGCAGGCCGAGTGTTACAGTTAATCCTCCCAGGCTGCAAAACAGTACAAAATGTACTGTTTGTGGTGCCACTGACACGCACAGATTGCAACATGTTGGTCTGCGGCACCAAACACAGTAATTCTGGCAACATCTGTATTATCAATAGTAGCTGATTCACAAACACTGCTCATTATACCATAGAGCCGGGGCCCCTTTTATTCTCCAACATCTCCGATTTTTTTAGGGATGTTTTCCGAATGCCACGCACTTGACCGCGTTCATGCCGCATTCATGTTGCATTCATCCAGGCGTCAACCGCGGTTGATGTGTTTATTGATGTGTTTATTGATAATGGTTCGGATTTAATTGGTTGCAATTCTTCGCGTATCCGCCAGGTGGCATATATTCATGAATTGTAATGCGCATGCGCTTCAGTAATGTGTCAACTTGCAGGTTTTTAAAAAATACCACAGTGGTCTATTGTAAATTGATCTTGGTACTGAAGAAGTTACAATAATGTATCAATTTAGGCTTTTCATATTAAAAAATAAATGCACAGTGTTTTGTGTTGTTTTATTGTCCAGAGAGTCCAGAAATGAGTGTACCGCTGCAGTCCGTGCTCCAAAAACCCGACATAACGTACGCTTATTTAAAATGGGCCACGATTAATGCAACAGATGATAAGATGGCAACAGTCGGTCAAATTTATCAGTATTTTATCGAAAACTATGACTTTTCCAAATTTTCACCAGATATGTGGAAGCGTGCAATAAGAAAAATGTTATGTATCGATCCGTGTTTTTTTCGTATTGTTCCCGGTGTTATTGGATGGTATTAGTGTGTATCACCAGATTTTTCCCGTATCTTTGATCATGTAGACTTCAAAAGGCGAAAGGTCATGTTAAAACCAACTAAGAAACGTCAGTCGCTGGCAAGCAATGCGCCAGCGACAGCGCCAGCTTCCAATAACGGTCCGACCGTCAGTGAAAACCTGGTGACCGGCAACCCTTGCTGTCTGTCCCCGCCCGGATACCTGCAACCTGAGCCGGATTTCGTGTACAGATTCCAGCAAGCTTGCATGTACCAAAGCGATTTCCAGCCTCATCGGCTGTCAACTACAGGTGTAGTCGTCCCGCTGTCACCTGTCAACTACGTGTATAATCAAGAATAGGGGACTGGCAGTGGCTCGGCGCCAGCTGATTGGCAAAGTCTATGGTAAGTAATGTTAGCGTATTTTATTCTTTTTTTGAAATATAAATATCAATGCACAGTCAAGCGATTCTCCTGTAAGAAATATCATTGGCTGAGCAGCTTCTACAGTAGATACTGAACAATTGGTGGAAAGCTAGGCGCATGCGCATTGGAACCTTCTTGAAACGCATATGCGTGTCATCACATCTACAATAGGCACATGCGCATGTGAACAGGAGACGCCCCCTGAGAAAATTATTGGTGGGACTGACTGTGGGAACGTCTGTGGGGGAATGACTGACCATTACAGTAAAACGTGTACTTTTATTTTTCCTCAGAAAAGAAAACTTTGTCATCTCATGCGGAAAATGGCAAATGGAGGGATTTCGATGGATAATATCGTTTTATGTAACGATGCCTGCACATTGCTGAATCTGATTTAAAAAAACACCTACAAATCAACAGTTTAGTGGCCGTTGTTATTGATTAGGATAGAATAACTGAGAGCTTCATAGAAAACCTGAAACAGTATGCTGTTGTTTTCATACAGTATAAAATACTTTTGTATATACATACTGTATAATAAACCCGAAAAAAAAGTATGCATTTATTCTACATGTATTCCAGTACATATGTGTATTCTATACCCGTACAGCATGTACTGTATTTTTTTAATACTCTTGTGATGTACTGTGCATGCCTACAGTATACAGTACAGTACTGTACAGTATGCCTGGACAGTACTGTACAGTATGTTCTAGAAACACTGTATTTTGTTATAAAAGGAGACAATGAAACAATTTAAAACAAATCAACATTTTCTTTTATTGGTGGAGTACAGTAAGTACAAAAACATTTATGGCGTAAGTAAAAACATTTATTTAAAAATACAATTTAAAAACATTTAAAGTGTACAGCAATTCAAAACATTTACAGGTACTGCACCGACACACTTTATTCGAGCAAATGCCTGGTTTGTACCTGGCAGAAACCTGGAATCCGCCGCTGCTCACCTCTTGCATGCTTCGTTGCGTTTGCCTTCCCAGCCACGGTTCATGCCTGGCTGACGGGGGCCTGATCTGTTAAATGATAATGAGAATGATTTACTAGGCTGCGATGTTTCGATTGTCCACCAGATGGCATAAACTCATGACTTAAGTAATGTGTGGCCTTTGCAAGTTGTTTCGTTTCCAAAAAAAAGTTACTTTATCCCAGTACAGTATGCTATTGTGTAACTTGTCCTTGAGACTGAAGGAAGAGTTGCAAAAAATGTATCAATTTAGGCTTTACATACAGTAATGTATTAAATAAAGACAAAGATCATTTTCACTTACACTATTCTACAGAGACATGAGTGTTCAAGTGGAGCCCGTGTTCCAAAAACCTGACAGAAGTTATGCTTATTTGATATGGGCCGCTATAAATGCAACAGAGGATAAGATGGCAACAGTTGTTCAAATTTATCAGTATTTTATCGAAAATTATGACTTTTACAGATTTTCGCCAACTCCTCATTTGTGGAAGCATGCAATAAGGAAAAAGTTATGTAGTGACCCCTGTTTTCACCGTATTGAGCCCCAATTTGTTGGAGGGTATTGGTGTGTGTCACAGGGTTTTTCCCGTATCTATGATAATGGAGGCGGCAAAAGGCGAAGGGTCGTGTTAAAACGAAATAAGAAGCGACAGTCCCTGCCAAGCAATGCGCCAGAACCAGAACCAGAACCAGCAGCAGCACCAGCTTATAATCATGGTCCCGCCGTCGGTGAAAACTCCGAGATGGATTTCGCAGCCAGTTTTGATGAAGCTTGCATGTACCTAAGCGATTTCCCGCTGACTACAGGTGGGCTAGTCCCTCTGCAAAATGATGAAAGCTGGACTGGAAGTGGGCCGGCGCCAGCGCAAGCTGAATGGGAAATTTAGTAATACTGTACAGTATGGTGAGTACTGTATTTTTGCCGTATTATTTTGGTGGGGCTGGCTGGGAACTTCTTTAGGGGGCTGACCATTACTGTACATTAAAACTTTTCATTTTGTTTTTCCTCAGAAAAGAAAACGGCTAATGGGGGGATTTCGATGGATTATATTGTACTGTATGCTGATGTTTTCCGGCCATACAGTATACTGTGTAATAAACCCGAATAAATAAAACTATGCATTTATACTACAGTACATGTTCAGTAAATTACTGCACATACTGGGGGCGAGATGTGTTTGCAGCAGAGAGAGATTTAATAATATTGTACAGTGAGCAGGGGGTTCCCTGAGCCAGAAATTAATGCTCAGGGACCCCCCCCCCCCTGCTCCTGATCAATATTATTAAAAATACGGAAAATGCTGCGTCATTACCATAGCGGATAGCCGCTAAGGCAATGAAGGGGTTAACCCACCGTGCCCGCTTTATTGTGTGTAGTGGGGATGGGTGAGGGGGGTATTTGGCCCTTGGTGTGAGTTTAGGACTTGCGAGAGAGACAGCATGGGAAGAGAGACACTGCATGGGGAGAGAGACACTGCATGGGGAGAGAGACACAGCATGGGGTCAGGGAAAAACAGCATGGAAAAAGAGAGACACAGCATGGGGAGAGAGAGACAGCATGGGAAGAGAGACACTGCATGGGGAGAGAGACACAGCATGGGGAGTAAAAGGGTTAAAATTATTAATCTGTCCTTCATATATCTGTCTTCCATTTCGTGTTGCTGTAATTTCCAGTTTTAACTGAGCCTTTTTTAGAAAACTGAACTCTGAACCAGTTTTGTACTCAGCAAGAAGCCTTATCTTTTCTTTTGAGATGTTTGTTAAGTAAACAAGCCCCAGCTGAAGACCCCAGCTAGGTGGACATAAACAAGGTCTTCTTTATAAATAGTTAAAATCAAGGACATAACATAGAACACAGACAGAGCCCAATGCTACTTCTAATGACACAGAAACACAGTAAAGTACCTATATATATATGTATATCTAAACTAAAAACATATGGTCATTTAGTTTGATTCTTTGGCCAAAGTATCTTAAGCCTGCACACCAAACGTCAAGGTAGACCAAATCTGTGCAGGTCCTAACACTAATCAAATTCTTAATAACCTGTATAATACCAGGAAGAAAACTTTATAATAAAGCTGTTGTGATTAGCTGCATAGTTCTCAGTTTGACTGAAGCTCTTATTTACCTGTATATTACCAGGGAAAGCACTCTGAATTAGATTTGTCGCAACCAAACTGCATGCATGGAACTGCGTGTCTGAAAAATTAATGATCCTTAACCATTTGGAAGCATAGTGGGATGGGGGTGAGCTTGGAAACCTGGGAAGGAGGAGCCGCCCTCTCTTAACCAACTGTGACCAGCTGGACAAGATTGCAAAACAGAGAAAACCAGTAAGCGCCTAATTTATATACCCCCAAAGTAACCACAATATATATATTTGCATATGAGTGTCAAAAACGGAGTGCTACTGGGCATGGCAATATATAGTTAAAATCAAGGACAGAACACAGAACACAGACAGAGCCCAATGCTACTTCCAATGACACAGAAACACAGTAAAGTACCTATATATATATGTATATCTAAACTAAAAACATATGGTCATTTAGTTTGATTCTTTGGCCAAAGTATCTTAAGCCTGCACACCAAACGCCAAGGTAGACCAAATCTGTGCAGGTCCTAACACTAATCAAATTCTTAATAACCTGAATAATATCAGGAAGAAAACTTTATAATAAAGCTGTTGTGATTAGCTGCATAGTTCTTAGTTTGATTGAAGCTCTTATTTACCTGTATAATACCAGGAAAAGCACTCTGAATTAGATTTGTCGCAACCAAACTGCATTCATGGACCTGCGTGTGTGGAAAATGAATGATCCTTAACCATTTGGAAGCATAGTGGGATGGGGGTGAGCTTGGAACCTGGGAAGGAGGAGCCGCCCTCTCTTAACCAACTGTGAGCATCTGGACAAGATTGCAAAACAGAGAAAACCAGTAAGCTCCTAATTTATGTACCCCCAAAGTAACCACAATATATATATTTGCATATGAGTGTCAAAAACAGAGTGCTACTGGGCATGGCAATATATAGTTAAAATCAAGGACAGAACCATAAACGACAGACAGAGCCCAATGCTACTTCCATGACAACAGATACACAGTCAAGTACCTATATATATGTATATCTAAACTAAAAACATATGTCATTTAGTTTGATTCTTTGGCCAAAGTATCTTAAGCCTGCACACCAAACGCCAAGGTAGACCAAATCTGTGCAGGTCCTAACACTATATATATCTAGGTACTTTACTGTGTTTCTGTGTCATTGGAAGTAGCATTGGGCTGTGTCTGTGTTCTATGTTCTGTCCTTGATTTTAACTATATATTGCCATGCCCTGTAGCACTCCGTTTTAGACACTCATATGCAAATATATATATTGTGGTTACTTTGGGGGTATATAAATTCGGAACTTGCTTCTTTACAAATAAGCTAAGGAAAACATGTAGACCTTAAATTCTGGTTTCCACCAGAAATAATGCTGATGATTCTATTCTCTGTTATGTCCTAGAAATGCCTTTGTGAATACTAAAAGGCCTGGGCACATGCGGGCCTCTATTTTTCGGACCGGTCCCTGTTTTGGCCTTGGGCTCTCTCGCGGGGCGCCCTTATTTCTTGGCCGTGGGTGCTCTCGCGTGGGACCCTATTTACGGCCTGGGGCACTCTCCGGGCCTCTATTATCGGCCGGCGCTCTCTCTGGGTCCTGTTTTCCCCTTTATGGCTTTCTTCCGTGGCACTCTTGCGGGGGCCCCTATTCTTGGCCGTGGGTGCTCTCTATGGCGACCCTATTTTGGCCTGGGGCACTCTCGCGGGCCTCTATTATTGGCCGGGCGCTCTCTCGTGATTTGGTTTCCTGTTTTCTTCCTCTTGTGCTCGTCGTCGTCTATCGCGGGGCCCCTATTTCGGCCGGGTTCTCTTGTGTGACCCTATTTTCGGCCTGGGGCACTCTCGCGGGCCTCTATTTTCGCCGGGGCGCTCTCACGGGACCCACTTTTAGCCTTGGGCTCTCTCCTCGCGGGGCCCCTATTCTCGGCCTGGGTTCTCCTCGTGGGACCCTATTAAATCCCTGGGGCACTCTCGCAGGCCTCTATTTTGGCCGGGCGCTCTCTCATGGGACCCCAGTTTTAGAGGCTTGGCTGCTCTCGCGGGGCCCCTATTCTCGTCCATGGGTTCTCCGTCGTGGACCCTATTTTCGGCCTGGGCACTCTGCGGGCCTCTATTTTCTCGGCCAGGCGGCTCTCTCGTCACAGGAACCCTGGTTTTAGGCCTTGGGCTCCTGTCTCGCGGGGGCCCCTATTCTCACAGTGGGTTCACTTGTGGACCCTATTTATGGCCTGGGCGCTCTCGCGGGCCTCTATTTTCGGCAGGGCGCTCTCTCACCGGGTCCCTGTTTTTAGGCCTTGGTCCTCTCTCGCGGGGGCCCCCCCCTATTCTCGGCTTGGGTTCTCTCGTGGGACCCTATTTCCAGCCTGGGCACTCTCGCGGGCCTCTTTTTGGTCGCCGGGCTGCTCTCCCACGGGTCCCTGTTTTCAGCCTTGGGCTCTCTCGCGGGTCCCCTATTCTCGGCCGTGAGTTCTCTCTCTCGTGGGACCCTATGTTTTTCGGCCTGGGGCACTCTTGGCGGGCCTCTATTTTTGGCCCGGGCGCTCTCTCACGGGACCCAATTTAGGCCTTGGCTCTCTCGCGGGGCCCCTATTCTCGGCCGTGGTTTCTCTCGTGGGGACCCTATTTTCCGCCTGGGGCACTCTCGCGGCCTCTAGTTTCGGCCGGGCGCTCTTCTTCACAGGTCCCTTTTTTATGCCTTGGGCTCTCTCTCTGCGGGGGCCCCTATTCTCGCGTGGTTTCTCCTCGTGGGACCCCTATTCCTTCCGGCCTGGGGCACTCTCGCAGGCCTCTATTTTTGGCTGGGGTGCTCTCTCACAGGTCCCGTTTTGGCCTTGGCTCTCTCGCGGCCCCCTATTCTCGGCCTGTGGTTCTCTCGTGGGACCCTATTTCCGTCCTCGGCCGCACTCTCGAGGGCCTCTATTTTTGGTCGGCGCTCTCTCAACGGGACCCAGTTTTATGGCCGTGGGCTCTCTTCGCGGGCCCCTATTCCTCGCCGTGGGTACTCTCGTGGGACCCTATTTCCGCCTGGGGCACTCTCGGGGCCTCTATTTTGGCGGCGCTCGTCTCTCACGGACCCCAGTTTTTAGGGCCTTTGCTCTCTCCGGGGGCCCCTATTCTCGGCCGTGGGGTGCTCTCGTGGGACCCTATTGCGCTGGGGCACTCCTTGCGCCTCTAGTTTTCGGCCGGGCGCGCTCTCTCACAGGTTCCTGTTTTAGGCTTGGGCTCTCTCTGCGGGGGCCCCTATTCTCGGCCGTGGTTCTCTCGGGGACCCTATTTCCTCGGCCTGGGGCACTCTCGCGGGCCTCTATTTTCGCCGGGCGCTCTTTCCCAGGATGTTTATGCCTTGGGCTCTCTCCGCGGGGGCCCCTATTCGGCTGTGGTTCTCTCGTGGGACCTATTTCCAGCCTGGGGCACTCTCGCGGCCTCTATTTTCGGCGGGCGTTCTCTCACGGGTCCCTTTTTTTTAGCCTTGGCCTCTCTCGGGGGGCCCCTATTCTCGCCGTGGGTTCTCTCGTGACCCTATTTTCCGGCCTGGGGCACTCTCGGGCCTCTATTTTGGCCAGTGCGCTCTCTCACGGGACCCAGTTTTAGGCCTTGGGCTCTCTCGCGGGGGCCCTATTCTCGGCCTGTGGGTTTCTCTCGTGGGACCCTATTTCCAGCCTGGGGACACTCTCGCGGGCCTCTATTTTTGGGCCGGGCGCTCTCTCCACACGGGACCCGTTTTAGGCCTTGGTGCTCTCTCCGTGGGCCCCTATTCTCGGCCGTGTGTTCTCTCGTGGTACCCTATTTCCGGCTGGGGCACTCTCTCGCGGGCCTCTATTTTCGGCC
>WSYH01010801.1:0-22321 GCA_036426205.1 Ascaphus truei
TCTACGGAGCTGAATCGCGTTGGGTTTAGGTCTGGGGACCCGTGCCCCCCGAGATACAGGCCCCTTTAGGGGGTGCCGGTATCCTTGCGGTTAAAGGTCCGATCACGTTACCGCGGCGTAAACCAAGCAGAGCAGAGGGATACCGGCACCCCTAAAGGGGCCTGTATCTCGGGGGGCACGGGGTCCCCAGACCTGAAACCTGTGCGCTCTGCTCTGGAGACCCTCTGCACATGTACAGTATCAAAAAAACACATACAATATACAGTATAAATAAACACTTGTTCTTTACCTTAGCGTCTATGGCTATGGTAAGAAGCATCATTTGTGTATTTTAATAATATTGTACAGTGAGCAGGGGGTTCCCTAGCCAGAAATTAATGCTCAGGGACCCCCCCCTGCTCCTGATCAATATTATTAAAATACGGAAAATGCTGCGTCATTACCATAGCGGATAGACCGCTAAGGCAATGAAGGGGTTAACCCACCGTGCCCGCTTTATTGTGTGTAGTGGGGATGGGTGAGGGGGGTATTTGGCCCTTGTGTGTGAGTTTGGACTTGGGGAGGGGGGGGGGGTTGCGGGTGCACTTAACCCCTTCACGACCGTAGCAGTTAATACCGCTACGGTCATGCAGGGGTAAGCCCTCCGCTACCCCCCCCCGCAAGCCCTCCCCAACCATCGTTGGGGCTATATACCCATTCACCCACCCTCCCGTCTACCCACAATAAAAAAATACACAACACACACAGCAGCCGCCAATAAATAAATAAATGACAATAAATACATTTGAAATACATTTTTATTGATAGTGTTAGATGTGCAGGGGGTCTTGGAGCTGAATCGCGTTGGTTTTAGATCTGGGGACCCCGTGCCCCCGAGATACAGGCCCCTTTAGGGGGTGCCGGTATCCCTCTGCGTTTAAAGGTCCCGATCACGTGACCGCGGCCTGTAAACCAAGCAGAGCAGAGGGATACGCACCCCTAAAGGGGCCTGTATCTCGGGGGGCACGGGGTCCCCAGACCTGAAACCTGTGCGTTCTGCTCTGGAGACCCTCTGCACATGTACAGTATCAATAAAAACACATACAATATACAGTATAAATAAAACACTCGTTCTTTACCTTAGCGTCTATGCGCTATGGTAAAGAAGCATCATTTGTTTATTTTAATAATATGTACAGTGAGCAGGGGGTTCCCTGAGCCAGAAATTAATGCTCAGGGACCCCCCCCCCCTGCTCCTGATCAATATTATTAAAAATACGGAAAATGCGCGTCATTACCATAGCGGATAGCCGCTAAGGCAATGAAGGGGTTAAGGAATAATAAACAATTAATACTTCAATACATATTTTTCACGTCTGTGTTAAAACTCCCTGCCTTCTCTCTAATCTATGTAAAAAACCCCTCCCCCTATTCTCGCTTTAAAATGCCCTGCCTTCTCTGTAATCTATGTAAAAAACCCTCCCCCTATCCCCTATTGTGTGTGTGCGTTAAGCTTCCCTGAATCTATGTAAAAAAACCTCCCCCTATTGTGTGTGTGTGTTAAATCTGCCTGGCCTGGGTTTCTGAGTGCTGAGTGCTCTGCGTTAAGGCCCCGATCACGTGATCGCGGCCTGTAAACCAAGCAGAGCAGAGGGATACCGGCACCCCCTAAAGGGGCCTGTATCTCGGGGGGCACGGGGTCCCAGACCTGAAACCTGTGCGCTTCAGCTCTGGGACCCTGCACATCTACACTGTGAATAAAACACACACATCATTAAGAATCATTCTTTAGCTAGCGGCTATGCGCTATGGTAAAGAAGCAGCATTTCTGTATTTTTAATAATATTGTACAGTGAGCAGGGGGTTCCCTGAGCCAGAAATTAATGCTCAGGGACCCCCCCTGCTCCTGCTACATATTATTAAAAATCAGAAATGCTGCTTCTTACCATAGCACATAGCCGCTAAGCTAAAGAATGATTCTTTATGCAACTGTGGCTTCATCATGCAACTATCTATATATAATATATATATATATATAAATAAAATAAATAGATATAGAAAATATACAATAAGGATACAAAAAAGATGAAATAAAAAAAACTGGAAGAGAATAGTAAGAATGGTATATATATATATATTATATATACACACACGTTATATAACACACCCATGATAAACCAAATACAGTACAAATAATTGTAGAAGGGTTATCAAAAGCATACTGCCCTAAACCAAGTAAACAAAAATCAAAAGCCAATACATTGCAATTACATTCAGATATCAATTAACCCCTTAAACACCTTATCAGATAATAACCGCAAGGTGATTAAGGGGTTAGCCACACAGGCCCGATACCCACCTCACCCATGAATTTGTACTGTGGCTTCATCATGCAACTATATAATATACGTATTATATATATACAAGAGAGACAGAGAGGAAAGAGAGAGGAGAGAGGGTGAGAGAGAGAGAGGATACAGTAATATATATATATATATATATATATATATATATATAATATATATATATATATATAATATATATATACACACCCGTTATATACACACCCATGATAAACCAATATACAGTACAAATAAATGAGAAGGGTTATCAAAAGCACTGTCCTACAACCAAACTCTTCTCCATACATACACACTAAATTAAAATCAATTTCCTTATATCATAACTGATCTCTCAATCTACTGTAAATCATCACAAACCTCTGAAAAGCCATTTAAACAACTATCATTCCAATATAAATGATGCCTAAATATCATGCACCATATACATTTGCAAATTAATCAACCAAGTAAACAAAACTCAATTAGCCAATCTATTGACAATCCCTAAACAATTCAAACTAGATCCCGAACAATAAAACCATTAACAAATTCACAGCCAGAGCGAGAAACAATTAAGCCTTGAAAAAATATATGTAATGACAAAAATACAACCTTTATAAACAAGCCTATCCTGGACCTTCCTCAAACACAAAACAATACCAAGGAATACTGTACAGTACATCCATTATAATTTTAAAATACTTTAAACTACAATAAAGCATACTGTAGCAGCTACACAAAATAATTTAAAACACATCCAATCCAGCTTTTAAAACAACACATTCTTACCCTGTACGTACTGATGTGATATATCTCTCTAGACAATATAATACATAAATACATAATAATCAGTGGAAGAAATGATATACCCACAAAAAAAAAAAGTACACATGTTAAAAAACCTTTTGAAAAAATTAACAAGTTAAATAAAAATACATTTCTTACTGTAGTTACTTACCATTACTGCCCAACGACTCCCGTTGCCCAGCTTACTCATGAACCAATCCACGATCAGGAACCCAATAAATAAAAAACCATAAAATAATAACATTAAACTAAAATTCCAAACCAATCCACGGGTCTTCTAGTGGATCCATCTTTATCTTCATCGGGTTCTTCTTTTTCTATCTCCTTCCAGCGGGGCGGGGCGGGGTCTTCTCCCCGTCTGCGGCCACGCCTGGTCTTCTTTTTCTCCGGAGGTCCTTCCTCCGCGGCGTCTGGCTTCAAAAGAGACGACATAGGCTTTAAAGGCCTATGACGTCACAATTGCGTCATGGTTTCCCACGGTCCGATTGGACCGTGAAAACCATGTGTTTTGGCCGACAAAATAAAAATGATGACGTCACTTAAAGGGAATGAAAGCACAGCAATCAGAAGGCTTGCTTCAATTGCCTTAAGATGACGTCATGAAAAGGCACATGGCTGCCCTCACATGGTATGGTAGCCAATCAGAGCGTGGGGAACTTTATCCATCTTGTTGGTCTGGTATACCATGTGTCAGGGGCTTGGGGGAGAAAGGATGTGACGTCATAAGGATAAAGTTCCCACGCTCTGATTGGCTACCGTACCACGTGACAGGTTTTCATTGACGTCACATCCTTTCTCCCCCAAGCCCCTGACCATGGGTACCAGAGCCAATCAGAGTAGGGATAAAGTCCACGCTCTGATTGCTCTAGTACCATGGGTGCACGGCCATGTGCCTTTTCATGACGTCATCTTAAAGGCAATTGAAGCAACCCTTTGATTGGCTGTGCTTTCATTCCCTTTAAGTGACGTCATCAATTTTTTTTTTATTGGCCAAAACACATGGTTTTCACGGTCAATCAGGAACGTGGGAACCATGACGCAAAATGTGACGTCATAGGCTTTTAAAAGCTCTGTCGTCTCATTGCAGCCCAGACGCCGCGGAGGAAGGACCTCCGGAGAAGAAAAAGACAAGGGCGTGGCCGATGATAGAAAGAAGACCACGCCCTGCCCCGCCCGGAAGAGAGATAGAAGAAAGAAGAATACAGATGAAGATGTATTACAAGTAGAAGACCCGTGGATGATTTGGATTTTTTTAGTTTAATGTTTATTATTTGAATGGTTTATTATTTTATGGTTCTGATCGTGGATTGGTTCGTGAGTAGCTGCGCAACGGGAATCGGGGGGGGCAAGTAATGGTAAGTGAACTACAGTAAAGAAATGTATTTTATTTAACTTGTTAATTTTTTCAAAAGGTTTTTAACATGTGTATTTTTTTTTTTGTGGTATATCATTTCTGCCACTGTATGTATGTATGTATGTACAATATATATGTCTAGAGAGATATACTGTACAGTATACTTCAGGGTAAGAAATGATGATGTTTTTTAAAAGCTGGATTAGATGTTGTGTTTAATTATTTTGTGAGTTTAAAGATTTTAAAATTAGATAGATGTATTCCTTGGTATTGTATTGTGTGTTTGAGGAAGGTCAGGGATAGATAGCCTGGTTGTAAAGGTTGTATTTTGTCGGTACTTAATTTTTCAAAGGCTTAATTGTCTGCTCTAGGCGTGAATCTGTTAATGGTTTCATGTTCGTGATTGAGTGTGAAATGTTTAGGGATGTAATAATGATTGATAATTGATTTGTTTACGTTTGATTAATTTGCAGAATGTATACAGTATGGTGCATAGATTTTATGCATATTGGAATGTGAGTTTTTTCATGGTTTGTGATCATATTACCGTACAGTAGTGTGAGATCAGTTAGGATTTTAGGAAATTGATGTTTTATGTAGTGTCTGTATGGGAGAAGGGTTTGGTTGTAGGGCAGTATATCTTTTGATAACCCTTCTACATTTATTTGGACTGTATATTGGGTATCATGGGTGTGTATATAACGTGTGTGTATACTGTAAATATAATAATATACAGTGTTCGACAACCTATACATTTGCTCGCCCCCGGGCGAGGGGATTTAACCCCCGGGCGAAGTAAATATTGGCCCAGCAGAGCACACATTTGGTACTAGGTGGCGAGTAGATTTTTGTGTGGCGAGTAGTATTTGGTGATTTGTCAAACACTGTATTATATTATATATATATATATATATATATAGATATATATATATATATATATATAGATATATATATAATATATATATATATACTGTATATATATCTCTTCTCTCTCTTTCTCTCTGTTCTTCTGTATATAATACACACTATATATATATAGTTGCATGATGAAGCACAGTACAATTCAGGGTGAAGGGTGGGTATCGTGCTGTGTGGCTTAACCCCTAATTACCTTTTCGGTTATTATCCGATAAGGTGTTTTAAGGGGTTAATGATATCTGAATGTAATTGCAATGTATTGGCTTGGTTTGGCTATGTTTTGTGTGGGCAAGAGAAGGAAGGCGTGGCGTCGGACACTTCGAATTGATGAGGTCGTAGTACGTATTTATTTTGTATATGCTAGTAAATGTTTAATAATGGCAATTAATCTATTATCCATATCTGGATAATAGTTATTTTGCACATAGTGTACTGAGGTGTTTGGGGGGAGGGTTGTATGATTGAATGTATAGGCCAGGTTTATTTTTACATTCAGGGTTACTTCCGTGGTTTTGCGTTGGGACCTCTGGAGACCACCCGCGGGGAATCCTCGGGTATCCTAAAGGTGTATCAGGCTGGTGGTTCCACGGGGGGTGACACATGCGGGGATGATGATGGTGGTCCCACTTCTGTGGGGGCACCGCGGGACCCGTAGTCTGCGGGCAGACGATGTGTGGGCCCACTTCTGTGGGGGCACCTCCGACCCGTTAGGTGCGGGGGTGATGATGTGTGGTCCCACTTCTGTGGGGGCACCGCGGACCCGTAGGTGAGCACCTGTGAGTTCCCCAGACCCCATGGGAACCACCCGAGGCCCCGCAGACACCTGTGGGTTTGACCCGGGCTCCCAGACATCCTTGGCCTACCGTGGGGGACCCAATTGTGGCTCACGGTGACCAAGGAGACCACCTGGGCACCAGTGCGGTGGCAGGATCCACCAGCAGGCCTCCAGAACCTGTGGAATGCTGTGGTAAATGTAGGTCTGTCCAGGTGCCCTGCCAGTCCACCGGGGACTAGCATGGGGCTGCGTTATGGACCCTGAATGTAAAAGAATAAATCTGTATTATGGGGGGGGCACAGGGGGTGGGTAAGTATTTAATAAATAGATGCTGTTATTGTGGGTGTGCATTGTTTTGATTGCGGGGACGTGGGGGGTGGGGGGTGGGGTGGGGGTGGGGGTTCCCCAACGGTATGTGGGTAGGCCTCCCTTGTGGGGAGTTAGTTGGGTGAGGTGTGAGGGTGGTTAGGCCTCACGGGGTGGGGGTGTTAGAGGGGAGGGTAGTAACAGTAGGCGTCCGAGTGGTGGGTGAGGGTGTGGTTAACCCCTTCATGACTGTAGCGGTTAATAACCGCTATGGTGATTAAGGGGTTAGGGGACATTACTTTGAAAGTGTTAATTTTTTTCTCTGTTTTAAGTACAGCAGCGGAGGTTGCCATGGGTAGGGGGTAGGTATGAATGTATTATTGGTTATTATGCCTTAACCCTTCATTACCTTAGCGGCTATACGCTATGCTAATGAAGCATCATTCTGATCTTTTAATAATTTGTGCAGGAGCAGGGGGTCCCTGAGATTAGATTTCTGTCTCAGGGAACCCCCTGCTCACTGTACAATATTATAAAAATACAGAAATGCTGCTTCTTTCATAGCGCATAGCCGCCAGATAAAGAATGATTCTTTAATGATGTGTGTTTTATCACAGTGGAGATGGCAGGGGGTCTCCAGAGCTGAAGCGCACAGGTTTAGTTCTGGGGACCCCCGTGCCCCCCGAGATACAGGCCCCTTTAGGGGTGCCGGTATCCCTCTGCTCTGCTTGGTTTAACAGGCCGCGGTACAGTGATCGGGGCAGATTTAAAGCAGAGGGATACCGGCACCCCTAAAGGGGTCCTGTATCTCGGGGGGCAGGAGGTCCCCCGACCTGAACCAGTGCGGTTCAGTCCCGAGACCCCCTGCACATCACACTATAAATAAAAATGTATTTCAAATGTATTTATTTGTATTTATTATTATTTAATTGCTGGGATGCTGTGTGTGATTATTTTTATTGTGTTGTAGCGCGGTGGGTGAAGGGTTATAAATGGGAGTTATAAATAAAAAAAGAATATATTTCTAGGGGCCTTAGAACAGAAGTTCCCACGCCAATTGCGCGCTCATGCTCTTTGTTACAATGTTGCTGGTCTGCGGGTTTGCAGTCTGCAGCAAAAAGCGTTTGTAGTACTGAGTGTGAGATAAATTACCAGTTCTTTTATTGCTGAAGTCGCCACCAAAAACTTTTTATTTACAAATACAGTACAAAAACCGTGCAACACACAACAACACGTATCCTTTGTTTTAAGTACAGCAGGTATGTAGGGCAAAACATGTACGTACAGTACAGCACAATATTACAGTATGTCTCACTGAAAGTCCTCCCATTGTTCCATCCATGTGCCATTCCTTGCATGGCGCAAAACGCCATTAATGCAGTCTCTAACGCCTCTCATTACAGGATCTGAACCAGGGTAATAGCGCTGCATTTCTTCCACATTTTTTCCTTAATAGAGGAGAGGGCCTTTTTATGGCGATTCCATCGTAATTTCTTTGAACCCACTCGCAGTACAATGTGTGGGAACATGGTTTTAAATATGATCAAGGCATACTTGTGTGGTATACCAGCACTACCTACCCTAACTTCTCCCTCAGCGCCGGTGGCAGATCGCACAGGGAGATGTCGGGCTATTTGTATGCGAGAGGTGTGTAGGAGGTCTTTTGGGAGCGGGTGTACTTGAGGCGATGGGCAATGGTAGGGTAGGGTGTCTGGGAGGAAGCTTTCCTCCGGTGGTATGGTCGCCGGGTGTCTCCTGGCGTGGCTCTTGACGGGGTTGTCATGTCCTCCTCATAGCATTAGTAACACTGCATCTTCTGGGGAGGGGGTGTGCTTGGTGATGGAAGGGGTCGAAGGTACCATGCATCACATCCATGTCACCCCCCTGCTCCAGCGCGGGGGAAAGGCGCATTAACACCGGGGCAATAATGATGCCCGCTATGTCAGCCTCTATATTGTCCATCCGTTGATCCATCCGTTGCTCCATATGTAGCATCCGTTTGATCCAGCCGTTGCTCCATTTGTAGCATTCCGGGCTCCATATGTAGCAACGAATCCAGAAGCAGATCTAGCTTTGCCAAGCACACGTAGAATTTCCCGGGGAGATCCACACTTGAGCCCTTCAGGATCCGTCTAAACGAAGCTGCTTGTACATGGCATTGGAATCTGGGGAGGTGGGTGCAACGGAGTGATGAGATGGTGTCTCTCTGGAGAGAAAGCGGCATCGGATGGATGCTGGAAGATAGGTTGACCTGGGGATGCCCGGTACAGGAGAAGCTGCAGGAGCGTGTCGAAAGGGATGGAGAAGGTTGAACCGCTGGATTTCGCGGAGAGAAGCAGATGTTCGTCCAAGAACAAAGGAGGACAGTGACCCGTGGGTTTCAGAGGCAGCAGCATCTCCTCAGATGAAACGGAGAAGATGGGTGGGGGTGGGGAAGCCGGCTGAAGATTTCCGGGACAGCTTACAGCAGAGTGCGTCGAAGCTTAGGGGATCAAGTGGTGCGCGGATGGCTTCGGTGAGTTGGCTTGCCATTCGTCTTGCGTACCGAGCACAGTACGTTTTCTTTACCCATAATAAAGGCTGACGTGTTCAAAAGCCTTAGCCTTTGGGTCGTCAGCGAGGTTTTCTTTGTTGGCCTTAGCCTGTCGCTTTGCCTTGGTTGGGGGAAACGGTTAATGCCTTTCTCTTTTTCAGTGTGGCAAGGACAGCAGAGTCGAGATGGTTCTTTCGTCCATAGCACCGGGGCTTGCTCCCATGTAAGCGGGAGGCCACACTGCCGAGATGTGACAATGGCTCAGATAAGATCAGCATAGTGTGGGCTATGAACGTGTTGACATCTTTTATGCATGGCGGCAAGTGTACTGGTGTCCCCGAAACCCCGTGGGTGGTCTGTATGTCAGTCGTAACATATAAATTACACCATCCACTTTTGTGGGATCTCACTGCCACATTGAATACACATCGACTTAAACATCGAATACCACATTCTTGTGTTGTTATTTCCTTTCTACAGTAACTCGCACAAATGCCATTTAAGAAGTTTCAAAGTGATCTCAGCATGAGAATGAAGGAGAGTACACGAGCGGAAAACGAATTCAGAATCCCAGCGCTGGTTAAACATGCTTCTGACCTCGTTGTGCCATCAAGCACCGTGTGTGCTATCATGCCAAGGAAAAAACATGAGGACGCAAAAAGGCACCAAAGTAACAAATGCGTAAGTATTCTGTATTTATAAAACACTTAACCAAAAAAATTAGAAGAAACTGTAAGGTAAATCTACGCGTATACCGTTTTTATGTACTGTATAGTTAATTACAACGTATAAACTGTAAGGTACTGTAGTGTGGTTTCCAATTTATATTTTTTTGCAGCAGTATACCCTGGTTGGTATATTGCAATTCATCTTACAACGAATATCAGTACATTGTGGATTATTATATATAACAACTTATACCGTATTATATAGTATATTGATTTTACAACAACTATATACTGTAGTGGTACTGTATGTGTGGTCATTATATGTTTTGTGCAGCAGTAATACACTTTGGTATATATGAATTCATGCTTACAAACGAATTATACAGTATATGATGTTTATTTCTTATGATTTTATAAAACACATAACCGTATTTATATAGTATATTTATTATATTAACAACAGTATAGACTGTAGTGTATGTGGTGGTCATCTTTAATATTTTTGTGCAGGCATCATCACTTTGATATTGCAATTCATCTTACAACGAATTACAGTTATGAGGTGTATTATATATGATATAACAACAGTATATTTAGATAGTATATATTATGATTCAACACGTCTGCTAATGATATTTTGTCTGTTTATATTTATAGTACGCTAAGTATACATTTTTTGTATATTTATATTTACTGTATATTACAACATTTACATGTAGCAGTATACAGTATACATTGTATCTTGCTGCATATTAAAACACAATATAATTCCTTTGCATTGTAGGGAGGACTACTCTTTCTGGTGGCCAGAATAAGTGCGGAGAGTGATGTAGGAGCGCATTAAGGGTGTTGTTAAAAACACTCTTCAGGAAAACCACATTGACGTGATCCGAGAGCAGCCTAGAAAGGAAATTTGAGACGCAGAATTTGGATGGAAAAGACGTGTGAGGTTAGTAACTGGACAGTACAGGAGGGTTACGTAAACGTAAAGTGGTTGTTTTGGCAAAATTGTACTGCGCGTGTGCGCTAAAACATTTTATTCCTTGTATTACAGAGCGTACCCCAGAGTACGGGACCGAACAAACAAAATCAAAAGAGTGCTCCGGCCAAGGCATGGATCCAGCGGAGATTTCGCAGGATTGCATCTTCATGTGATCTACTGTGTCGCTGGAGAGATTTGCAAGATTTGCGTTCCACAAAAAGGGCCCGCATACTTTAAGCGCGCCAAAACACCCTGTGAAGCTGCCATGTTGGGACGGGTGCCATCTCTAGGCGTGGAGGGATGCATTTTCGTTTTGGAAAGGGTACATATTTCTCAAAATATAACTGCCGCCTAATGCAACTGTAGATGACTGGTGTTGCTTACCGTATGCACTGTACGTCACTATTGAGCACTTTTCTTTTCTTGCTTATAGGAATCATGAGAACGATTTCTTCTTCCAAGACAACATTGGTTGCCCGTGATATGTCGTATACCATCACACAAGACTTCCAATGGTCATCGCTTTTACCAGGGACAATGATCCAAGCACACCCCCGTCGGACGGCGCATATTCTGAGCGCGCGCATCAACTGGGTGAAGACGCCAGCGGAGTAAGTGCAGTAGACCGGTCCCCCATTATTTGTTCCCCAGTGTTTTTACGGTGTGGAACTGTACTTCTCTTAAACTAATTGTCCTTTCTCTTCCAATCACCGATCGGCCAGACTTCAATCCGATCGAAATGGCTGGGCATCATGAAGGACACATCCGAAAGTGGCGAACCCTCCAGAAGGAACGAGTGTATAAAGCCATAATGGATTTTTGGAAACGATGTACTCACCGTATAACGTGCATAAATATTAGAACCATATTTGCCACTGTGTTGCACATTGTCACTCGCGGGCGCGCAATGGACAGCATTCAGGAAAGTAGTACAGTGCTTGGTAGTATTGTACAGTAAGTACAGTATGATACAGGTAAGTATGGCCACAGATTTTTTCTTTCCCAATAGTCAGTAGTATACGAGAGTTAAGTTCAGTAACAGTCAAGAACTAGTTGACAGTATACAGTAACTGCCTACTAAACTGCTCCATTTTTTTCTTTCCAGCAGAGAAGACTGCACCAGCCACCTACATGTACAGGTATTCTACCATAATACAGGTACGCACATACAATACAGTACGTAACTGAACAAAGTTTTTGTTTCTCTTGTCGTTCCAGGAAAAAGGGTGCCCAGGGGGGGGGGGGCCTTGTGCGTCGTCAAATCTGCTTGTGCAGTCAAAATAAGTATAGAAACCACAGTAAATGCCACAAAACTCTCCTCTCTCAAGTGAACTACTGGTACCCGAACAATGAGGATATCGTACAGTATGAAGGGAAAAAAGAACAGGATGGGTTTATTTAAACATTACAGTATTACTTGCAAATTTATAATAGGTAATTTATAGATACTTGTATTTTTATTCTAAAGGATTCGAGAAAGATGTCTGTACTGTTGAGGACCTGGTGACTTTAACCCTCAGACCAACAGAACGGTATTATTTCACATACTGTAATATTATCCTGTAATTTCAGTACATTTAGAAGCAGGTGGCTGTTCGAACAGAACATACTGTAAGCAAACGGATTTGCACATCGATTACATTTCAAAAATCGAGAGGGGATTTTCCAAAGCAGCAGGGCTCCCTCTAAGGAAGTGGATGGTGGGATGAGACAGTACTCTGTTGGCCTGCCTGCTGAATCTTTGTTACCGTAGCCAGCCCAGGGCAATATTAACAAAACAATGGCTTGGATTGGATTAGCCAGACGATTGATGCTTGGCAGGGAGGGATTTAAAAACTATAAGGGAGGGGGTGGTGGTGTACTGATAGGATTTGACTGTGTCGATTTCCAACGGCAGGTTTCACCCTAATAATTGCTGAATAAACCCCCAAGACCAAGGCACCAAATATGAACAGTATAACTATACGCCTATACATACCGAGCTGTATACTGTTTATAATAATAAATCATACAGTAGCTGTACAGTAATGTATTATTTTGTGTGATGTTTTGAATTGCTGTTAAACCTGGAAATGTTTCACCATTGTATTGTCGTTATTTGTAAATAAAAGTATTTTGTGGCGACTTCAGCAATAAAAGCTTGAATGGTTAATTTATCTAACATACACAAGTCGTGAATACGACCGCCAATCACCATTGTACGTAATGGGTGCATCGGATGGAAAACGACAGGTGCTAATAGGGTATAAATTATGATACTCGTATTTATCGATTGATCAAAGACTGAGTTGATGCAGGAAGGATTTCCCCTTATAACGTATACGACGACTTGAACTAGCAATTGCTGTACTAGTGCTCCCTTGCATTCATTGCACCAGTACCCTGCCTGAGCCAGAAATTAATGATTAATGCTCAGGGACCCCCCCCCCCCCTGCTCCTGATCAATATTATTAAAAATACGGAAAATGCTGCGTCATTACCATAGCGGATAGCCGCTAAGGCAATGAAGGGGTTAACCCGTGTAGTGGGTGGGGATGGGTGAGGGGGGGTATTTGGCCCTTGGTGGAAGTTTAGGACTTGCGGGGGGGTTGCGGGTGCACTTAACCCCTTCACGACCGTAGCAGTTAATACCGCTACGGTCATGCACACGTCTGTGTTAAAACTCCCTGCCTTCTCTCTAATCTATGTAAAAACCCCTCCCCCTATTCTCGCTTTTAAAATGCCCTGCCTTCTCTCTAATCTATGTAAAAGGGGGGGGGGGAGAGTGGACAGGAGGGGGGTGGGTTGGTTAAAA
Source organism: Ascaphus truei (assembly GCA_036426205.1). Lineage (NCBI taxonomy): Eukaryota > Metazoa > Chordata > Amphibia > Anura > Ascaphidae > Ascaphus > Ascaphus truei. The sequence goes on from WSYH01010801.1 coordinate 13,459, forward strand.
TTTCCGGGTCTCTCCTCTCCACTCCCCCTGTATGTTTCTCGGCTCCCCCCCTCTCTCTCCCCTCCTGCCCCCCCCCATGTGACACAGACACACAGTGACACACACACACACAGTGACACACAGTGAGAGACACACACACAGTGAGAGACACACACACAGTGAGAGACACACACACAGTGAGAGACACACACACAGTGAGAGACACACACACAGTGAGAGACACACACACAGAGAGAGACACACACACACACACACAGTGAGAGACACACACACAGTGAGACACACACACAGTGAGCGACACACACACACAGTGAGCGACACACACACACACACAGTGAGACGCACACAAACAGTGAGACACACACACACGTCACCTCTCCTTCCGCCATCTTAGTTAGTCCGCGAGGGAGGAAGGGGAGGAACGGGGTCCTTCGGGGCACCGCCATCTTAGGTGGCCGCGTGTCCCCCCGCCGGGGAGGGAGGTGAGTGCGGGAGGGAGGTGAGAGCGGCTTCCGGGCGCCTCTTAGGTGGCCGCGTGTCCCCCCGCCGGAGAGGGAGTGGATCGGGAGGGAGGTGAGTGCGGGAGGGAGGTGAGTGCGGGAGGGAGGTGAGTGCGGGAGGGAGGTGAGTGCGGGAGGGAGTGGAGCGGCTTCCGGGCGCCTATTAGGTGGCCGTGTGTGCCCCCGCCGGAGAGGGAGTGGAGCGGGAGTGGGGAGGAAGTGGAGCACCGGGGAGGGGGGGAGGTGAGTGTGATGGGGGAGAGAGGTGTGTGTGTGTGGTTTTTTTTTTTTTGTTTGTTTTTTTGGACCTTTGGCCCGTCACTCCGCCTCAGGCCAATGAGAGGTGTGCGGGGGCGGCCGGGCCAAGGTCCAATGGGATTGCCGCTAGGGACACGGGGAGGGGCACAGGGACACACATACAGACCCGGACACATAGGTCACTTTCAGAAATATATAGTAGATGAAGACATTAATTAAAATTAAAATAATTAACAAATTAAAATTAAATAATTAATTGACATAAATTAAATAAAAAAATTTAGGCATTAATTAAAATTAAGACTTTTAAAAATGTGACCTTCCTGACCTTACACTTTGCAAAATAGGGTCTCTTGCTGTCCTCGTGGCAGTCAGTGACATCACTGCCATGCAGGGCCGCAGACAGCTTTCCTGGGGCCCAGGAAGAACGTTTTCACCGGGGCCCTCTACCCACGTTTCGGCGGCCTTGCGAGGAACCCCCCCTTCTCACACACCTCCTCACTCTCACCCCACCTCACACTCCCCAGTCACCCATTCCTTCCCCCCTCTCACCCATTTACAAATGATGTAGATAATATCAAGTGTTGAGAGAAACAAATACCAAAATAACGGCTAAAATAGCACTGAAGATAAGTCATTGTGTCTCAATAGTATGCACTGTGAACAGGGTAAATAGCCATATGAGGCTACAGTATAATAACTAGGATTGAGTGGGATGAGATAAGAGGTGTTGTAAATACTGTATACACTTTACTCATCAATCAATTTGCCAAATTGAGACATAATTACTTATCTTCTTACTCATCAATCAATTTGCCAAATTGAGACATAATTACTTATCTTCCGTGCTAATTTATTTGGTATTTGTGTCTCTGAACATTTGATAGTATCTACATAATTTGTACTTATTTTAGATCATTTTGGTTCTAGTTTTAATATATTTGCCTCATATCAACGCACTTTTGCTCTGGAGACCCCCTGCTCACCTACACTAGTAATAACATTTATATTAAAACAGCTAGCCAATCAGGTAGCATGCCTCCATCCCTCCCTCCATTTTTGATGATGTCACAGCACTCCAAAAAAGGAAAGGCATCACATGGTATGTCTACCAATCTGATTGGTTGGTGAACCATGTGGTGTCTTCCATTTTTTTTTTTGCAGAAGTAACGTCATCTTAAAGGGAGAGAAGCATATGCTACCTGATTGGCTGGCTTCCCTCCCTTTAAGATGACGTCACATCCTTAAAAAAAAAATGGAAGCTGTTACATGGTACACCAACCAATCGGATTGGGGGTGTACTATTTGACAGTCAAATGTTACATCACAGGCCTTATATAAGGCCTGTCCCGTCTCATTTGAGCCCAAGAAGCCATCGAATCAACCCCCGGAATCCCATGCTTCCCAGGTTACAGACCCCGGTATGGAGTGCTGGTATCCCGCAAAGTTTAAATGTCCCAGTCACGTGATGCGGGAGATTTAAACAATGCAGGGAGATACTGGCACCCCATACTGGGGCCTGTAATTTAGGAAGCAAGGGGTTCCGAGGCTGAAATGAATGTGGTTCAGCTCCGGAGACCCCCTGCTTCAATACTGTATTATTAAAATCAAATAAAAACAGTGCGATCGCTGTTTTTGTGCCCCATTATTTTTATATCTTGTTAGAAATAAAAATTATTTGAACCATATCACTAATATACTATCATAGGGGTTACCTCAAGGTTTTTTTTATTACACTGTTCACAACAGTATTTCAAGTGCATTTCTGAGTCTCAAGACTGATACCAATTCTGAACAAATGAGATCTGAGAGTGCATGTAATTGGGGTTTCCATACATTCCCTGTCTTTGGGGAAAGAGACCTCTTTTTATGCTATTGCCACTACCCTAGTGCACCCAGCCTAATATGTAAGACTAAGAGTGAGCGGTGCTCTTTTTTGTTTATACCCTCTGTGTGGTGGCAACGTCTTCTGGCATCTTCCCCTGCAACCACTGCGTCAAATGATGCCGCGTTGCCATGACAACAGGAATGGCACGTGACGTAACAGAATTACGTGACGCACATTGTAATGTATTGTATTGTATGTCTTTATTTATATAGCACCATTAATGTACATAGCGCTTCACAGTAGTAATACACGTGGTAATCAAATAAATAACAGATAATATAAATAACAGATCATGGGAATAAGTGTTTTAGACATAAAAGTAGCATTAAAGAAGAGGAGTCCCTGCCCCGAGGAGCTTACATTCTAATTGGTAGGTAGGGAGAATGTACAGAGACAGTAGGAGGGAGTTCTGGTAAGTGCGTCTGCAGGGGGCCAAGCTTTATGTATCATGTGTTCAGAATATCTACAGTGCTATTCATATGCTTCTTTAAGCAAGTGTGTCTTAAGGTGGGTCTTAAAGGTGGATAGAGATAATTATTATTAATGTTGGCTCATTGCATTGCAATACTGTACATCTCGGTATGCTGTATCATAGCAGAAATAACAATGACATTGATAACATCTGTAGCATAGCTCTGCTGATAATAATACCTCTTATACCACAAATCCCCAGCTCTATTATTCTCTCTTTTTTTTTTTTAAATATGTTTTTCTATAGAGTCATAATATTTGTAGATTCAGTGCTGATTAAGTCCTCACGGGTATAATGGCATCTTTTGCAATGATCATCTATCATAAAAATAATCCTTCATTAGCAGAAGATTGGAAAAAATATCCAAACGCAACTATTAATTGTGCTATTAGAGAGACAAATGCTGACACCACACCTGCTGGCATCTCTAGAGGTTTAATTTCGCTATCCATCTCTATTCCCAGGCGCTAAAACATCCTTATTAAATAGCTCAGTGCAAGTAATCTTCTTGTCTGCAAGTGTTACCCATGGACAGCCAAGGTCAGGCCAGTGTGGAAATGCAGCACGGGGGCTCCAGTACTGAAGTAAATACTGTAAACCAACATTTTCCTTCATATTACATCATTTACTGTGTTTGTAGAAAGGTAGGCATAGCATATTTTCTGTGCATTACTTGCCACACACGTACTGTATATAAGGTAATGTGTCTTTTCGAAAGTGTCATTGCTCCTGTAAGGATAATTACTTGATAATTCTAGTATAGGCATATGGCTGGTATCGGGGGATAGAACCTATAAAAATGAAAAAGACAATGTTACAAAGTAATAGAATATAAGCATGTGTGGGTCTTTGTATATATTTGTACGTGTGTGAGCGTGCATGGGCTAATCTGTAAATAGTAAATAACAATATTGAAACCATTTCTTGCCGTATATTAAAGTTGCTGTCCATTTACTATCTAAAGGCGGCTCTGCTGTATAGGACAAAACAGTTGCCCAAACATACAGTATCAGTGATAACTGTGATGATTGCAGTAAAATAAATGTATTTCATTTTAAAACTGGTAGACAAAGTTGTTTGACTTGAATAAAAACCATAGTCAGATCAGAAACCAAATACCTGACCAGACAGCTAGAACATATTAAGATCATGATCTATATAAATGACATGAAAGTCCAAGCAATAATAATAAAAACCACAGATGGTCCTTAGGAGTTGTAGGCTGCCTTATCCACGAGAACAACTACTCCCAATGTAAATGTATGTATGTATGTCTTTATTTATATAGCGCCATTAATGTACATAGCGCTTCACAGTAGTAATACATGTGACAATCATATAAATAACAAATAATACCAATAACAGGTCATGGGAATAAGTGCTTAACATAAAAATAACATTTCGGAAGAGGAGTCCCTGCCCCGAATAGCTTATAATCGAATTGGAAGGTAGGAAGAATGTACAGAGACAGTAGGAGGGCGTTCTGGTAAGTGCGTCTGCAGGGGGCCAATCTAGCATGTAGCATGTGTATAGTACTATCCACGGTGCTATTCATATGCTTCTTTAAGCAAGTGTGTCTTAAGGTGGGTCTTAAAGGTGGATAGAGAGGGTGCTAGTCGGGTATTGAGGGGAAGGGCATTCCAGAGGTGTGGGGCAGTCAATGAGAAAGGTTTAAGGCAGGAGAGGGCTTTAGATACAAAGGGGGTAGAGAGAAGACATCCTTGAGCAGAACGTTGGAGTCAGGATGGTGCATAGCGAGAAATTAGGGCTGAGCTGGCAGAAGAGTGAAAAGCTTTATAAGTGAGGAGAAGAATTGAGTGGAAGATTTGATAGGAAGCCAGGAGAGGGATTTCAGGAGGGGAGATGCTGAGACAGATTTAGAAAAGAGTAGAGTGATTCTGGCAGCAGCGTTTAGGATAGATTGTAGGGGAGACAGGTGAGAGGCAGGAAGGCCAGACAGCAGGAGGTTACAGTAATCAAGACGGGAGAGAATGAGGGCCTGAGTCAAAGTTTTAGCAGTCGAGCAACAGAGGAAAGGGCGTATCTTTGTTATATTGTGGAGGAAAAGCATCATGTTTTAGAAACGTTGTAACAGGGAACTTATCCCTGTTCAGAATATGCCACTAATCCAGCAGTGTGTTGGTTAATTGGATCCAGCAGTTGACCAACTTCACCTGGCTGATTAGAGGTTTGGTAGAAAAAGCCTGTTCCCAGAAACAGGAAGGAGATTTTCCTCAGTACACAAGGGTGCTGACAAGAGGAGATGTCTTGAGCAGAAAGGCTCTGCTGAGATCAAGACACCCAAAGACCTATATTCCTGGACACAGGGGACCCAGGAACCTACCAGAGACTGACATGAAGGGCCATCTGCTTTAAGGTATTTCTTGAGAATTTGGGGAATAGGGTGGTAATGGGATTATCCCTCCAGCCCTGGAGAATTGGACTGGGGAAGTAAGTTAGCCCTTAAACAGGGATAGGCGTTTGTTATTTTCATATATTTTGTTGTGTTAAAAGGGACAGGCGCAATAAAGCCTTATTTTAATGTCACCTTAAAAACGGTCTCCATTGCATACCTCTGCACACATCTCTTACAAACGTTTTAAATGTGAAAGGAGAATGTGTGAGAGGCGTCGAGTGTTACCCCTAGGCAGGGTGCTTGGGCTGGGGTGAATGATAGTACTTCCAACAGGAATGTGGATGGAGGTAGTTGGGCCAGGTTTGGGAGGAAGTATGAGGAGCTCTGTTTTGCCACGTTGAGTTTAAGTCGGCGGAGGGCCCTCCAGGATGATATCGCAGAGATACATTCAGAAACTTTTGTCTGTACAGCAGGTGTAAGGTCATGGGTTGAAAAGTAAATTTGTGTGTCGTCAGCATAGAGATGATATTTAAACCCAAGAGATGTGATTAGGTCACCTAGAGAAAGTGTGTACAGAGAAAAGAGGAGAGGTCCCAGGACCAAGACCTGGGGTACCCCCACAGAGAGATCAATAGAAGAGGAGGAGGTGTTAGCAGAAGAGACACTAAAAGTACAATGGGAGAGGTAAGAGGAGATCCATGATAGAGCTTTGTTATGAATTCCAAGACTATAGAGAATGTGGAGGAGAAGAGGGTGGTCAACGGTGTCAAATGCTGCAGAGAGGTCGAGTAATATGAGCAGAGTGTAATGACCTCTATCTTTGGCAGCATGGAGGTCATTAGTTATTTTAGTGAGGGCTGTTTAAGTCGAGTGAGCAGTGCGGAAGCTAGATTGTAGGGGGTCTAGGAGAGAATGGGTGTTGAGAAAGTGGAGCAAGCGAGAGAATACAAGATATTCAAGGAGTTTAGAGGCAAAAGGCAGGAGGGAGACCGGTCAATAGTTAGAAAGACAGGTAGGGTCAAGCTTGCTGTTTTTGAGTAATGGTATAACTGTTGCATGTTTGAAGGAGGAGGGAAAGGTACCAGAGTAGAGGGAGGAGTTAAAAATATGTGTGAGCGTAGGGATTATATTAAGAGCAAGAGGTTTTAGGAGATGGGAGGGAATGGGGTCAAGAGGGTGAAGAGGAGATCAGCAGTGACACATCCTCCACTGTGACAACAGAAAAATAGTCAAGGAAGGCAGGAGGAGAGTTAGGAAGCGGTGTAGGGTGGGAGGAGGAAACAGACGGGATGCTCTGACGTATGGATTCCATCTTTTCCTTAAAATAGTCAGCAAAGTCCTGAGGTGAGATGCAGGAAGAAGAAGAGGCAGCTGAGGGTGGTTTGAGTAGGGAGTCAAAGACAGTGAAGAGTCAGCGTGCGTTAGATTTGTGCGTGTTGATTAGTGAAGGAAAGTAGGTTTCCTTAGCCTGAGAGAGGTCAGAGTTGAAACAGGATAGCATAAATTTGTAATAAAGGAAGTGTGCGAGAGTGTGAGAGGCATTCAGAGGAACAAGTGGAGGAATGCAGCATGCGTGTGTGGGAATTTAGCCAGGGTCTGGGGTTAAAGCGTGAGGACGGCAGAATGAAAGTGGGGCATGTAGATCGAGAGAAGAGGATAAGGCAGAGCTGTAGTTCCTGACCAGGTTGTCGGAGTCTGGAGCAGAACTGAGAGAGGAGAGGGAGGAGCGTAAAGTGTAATCAAAGGCTGATAGGTTAATAGAGCACAGGTTTCTGCAAAAATGAGGGGTAGATGGAGGTGGCGAAGGGGAGAAGTGAGAGAGAGAAAATGAGATGAGGTGATGGTCAGAGAGAGGAAATGGAGAAATCAGAGAGGGAAACATTTTTAGTGAAAACCAGGTCTAGGTAGTGGCCATCCTTGTGGGTGCTGGCTGCAGTCCACTGTTTGAGGCAAAAAGAATAGGTTAGAGAGAGAAAGCGGGAAGCCCAAGGGAGAGAAGGGTCATCAATATGGCTGTTGAAGTCCACAAGGAGAAGAACAGGGAAGTCTGAGGAGAGAAAGAAAGCGAGCCAGGATTCAAAGTGAGAGTGAAAGGGAGAAGGGGGATGAGTAGAGGTAGGTGGGCGATAGATGACCGCCACGTGGACAGGGAGAGGAAAGAAGATCTGGACACTGTGAGGGAAAAGCAAGAGAGTAAGGAATAGGAAAGGTACGGTAATGACAGAGAGAGGAGAGGAGGAGCCCCACGCACCCATGTGGGAGAGTGTGGGAGAAAGAAAGGCCACCATAAGAGAGGGCAGCTTCCAGAGCAGAGTCAGACTGGGTGAGCCAGGTCTCAGTTATAGCAAATAGGAGCAGAGAGTGAGAGAGAAAGAAGTCATGCACAGAGAGTAACTTGTTAGAAAGGGAGTGTGCATTCCAAAGGGCACAGGAGAAAGGGAGAGAGGAGGGTGGGTGACGGGATGGGTATGAGGTTGGAGGCGTTAACACCAGAAGGAGTAGAAGTTGCATGTGGCAGGTGAGGATGAGAGCATGTAGAAAAAAGGCAGGGACCAGGGTTGGAGGAGAAGCTTGGAAAGAAAGAGAATGTGTGAGGATGTTTTGTAGGGGTGTGTTTTAGTGCAGGGGGTATAGCTGTGTAGTGACAGATGGTGCATGTAAGAAAGCTGTTCAACTGAGAAGTGGTGAAGAAAGGAGAGATGGAGATATAGGAATAGAGTTGGAGACATGAGGCTGGTAGAAAAAATGCATAATTTGAAAAGTGAAGTCATAGCAAATATAAATAGTAAAGGTGGCATCACTGAAATAGTAAACTTCCGAGATGTGCAGTCTGGAGTAGATAATATCCTCCTTTCCAGCGTAGATCAAATCCAGGAATCGTGACCAGTAGGTGTTGTCCACTTGTTCACTCCTTTTAAACTCCCTTTTAAACCCAACATGACATGCTACTTGAAACCTGGCTGCAAACAGCAAGGCTGCAGTGCTTTGAGTTTTTTACTTTTAAAAAGTCACCTGACTGAATTAAGTTCACCCCCCATACAACTTAATTAGCCAAAGTGAGGCCCATTAAAACAGATGGGTTTTTAAACTCTTGCCTGAGTGTCAAAGCTGAATCTAATTAAGAGACACTTCAAGGGGTGATTGGTTTAGAGACAGGATTCAAATATAATTTTTACCACATAAACGTAAATCTATATATATATATATATATATATATAGCATTTTGTAGGGTTAGTTGATTTCAAGGGTTAATACCTCTCGTTTATTGATTGATTTGGCTAAGTGTGGTTTTTATCTTTACTGCATTAACAAATTGTTGAGAGTTGCGCTGTTTGTATCTTGTTTTATATATATATATATATATATATATATATATATATATATATATA
>WSYH01001100.1:0-59306 GCA_036426205.1 Ascaphus truei
GCAATTCTATTTGTGCTTTATCACCAATCCAAATGACTCTATTTTTCTTATTGGTGGATACACAAACTACCCATCCCCATTCTTTTGCCAGTCTCCTGCATGCTTACAGAGGCTGAAAGATAACAGACGTGTGGCTTTGTAATTGTAGACTTCCCTCTGTAGTAAAGGGACCTGTGTGTTTCTTAACAAGGATGAAGTCCTGGAAACTTCAGCAGCACTTTCATCTGCATCATTTATGATCCCAGGGAATAAGTAGTGTGTATGGGGAGCGTTGCAATGATGGCTCACGCAAAGGAAGCCTTCCTTAGGCCGCGCTTATAGTGGCGGTGCCGCGAATTTGCCCTAAAACAAAGCATTGCCGCCGCAGCGTGCGCTTATAGTGCACGCGACGGAGCGCCGTCGCCGTCGCGAGAAACCCACCGCCGGCAAAATTTGATTTTTCAATGGCCGTCGCGTCACGTGACGCCCCTTGAACAAATCAAATTGCGGGAATCCGGCGATGCGGCAGACCGGCGAAACATAACTTTCGCCGGTGGCGACGGGTGACGTCACCCATCGTGTCGCCGTCGGCGGCACTAATAGGCAAAGCCTTATCCTTGTGACGTGTCCATAGCAGAACAAATATTTAGAGCGCACCAAAGAAATCCGCATCTCTTCATCTTGCTGCTGCACGTGTTAACTTTGTAATTATTGTGTGTGGTGTGTGTGTGTGTGTGTGTGTGTGTGTGTGTGTGTGTGTGTGTGTGTGTATTAAACATGCCTCGCTCAGCTACTATAAAAGGATACTTTTTATAGAGAGGGCTTTGCCAAGCAGGGCTATACACTGCCCACACTGCACATTGTGTGTAATGTGTTGCAGGAACGTGTGTGTCACTGTAGATTTGTAGTGCCACAGTTTGCATGGTGCGTTACAAAATATACAGTACGAGGTAAAGCACAAGCAATGGGGACAAGTTAATGACAACATACGGGGGTGGGAGGCCCGGCCCTGGCGCGTCTCCAATGTAAGCACGCCTGGCAGTCACTCAATTTAGTGATGTATTATTGGGAAAGGCGTCATTAATTGAACGCTTAAAATCCCCCGTTTAAGTATGTCTCTTATCTATATATCTTCTTCCCCCCCCCCCCCTGCTTTAAAAAAAAAGTATTCTTAACCTATGTCACTGATCGATCTGTCAGCCGTTTCCAGAGAAATATTGATGGATAATTTCATGGGGCTTATTTAAAGTGTGTGTGTGTGTGTGTGTGTGTGTGTGTGTGTGTGTGTGTGTGTGNGTGTGTGTGTGTGTGTGTGTGTGTGTGTGTGTGTGTGTGTGTGTGTGTGTGTGTGTGTGTGTGTGTGTGTGTGTGTGTGTGTGTGTGTGTGTGTGTGTGTGTGTGTGTGTGTTTAACAAGTGCTATTTATTATTCGCACTGCTGTTCCTCCCCCATGTCCCGTTTAGTTGTGTTATTTCCTGGATATTTGAAGGGTCAGTTAATAGGAGGGGAGGATGTTGCTGGTTTGGATTGATCTGTGGGACCTGGCTGCCATTTTGATTATTTTCCCAATGGAGAAGAAATAGCTGGCAAAATTGACAATTGAAGAGGTTTAGCTCGGGGGGGGGGGGGCAGGCGGGCCCCCAGGTTCAGAGAGTGTGTGTGTGTGTGTGTGTGTGTGTGTGTGTGTGTTGAGACCCAGTGTGTGTAAAACGCACACTTTAAATAAAAATCCTAAACAGATTTTGCACATGTGAATGTAATCACTTTATCGCTCTTTTTTTTATATCTTAACACTTACACTGCCATGATGCCCTCTAGAGACCATGCAAGTGAGTGGTCCACAAACAGTCCTGTTACTATTCTGGGCTAACCGATGAGAGACGCTCCCAGGCCCGGCAGGCACCGTGCCTCCCAGTCACTTGAATGGGTCCCCAGAGAAGTGGCATTGCTTAGTAATGCCTCCCATACCGATTTGTCCCACCATTAGCTGGACGTTTTCTAACGACCCCGATTTTACTGGTGTTTCCCAGCACCGTGGCAGAGCGGGGCCGCTGCCGGAGATCGATGAGAGCGTAGAAGGGTCATTATCTTTGCCTCGCAACGCATTGCTGTCCTGCAGACGCGCTCACTGACTGTTGCCACACACTTGCTACACTTGTGTACTTTGCAGAACAAAGGCCCAAATAATATTGGGACCCTTCAATAGCCACAGCTGCTGACCCCTGCTTCCCACCCCCTAATTCCACCTAATCCTCCCCAATAGAGACGTTCCCCTGTGTATACGGAGACTCGTGCTGGGTTAGAGAGGACCGCACACAGCTGGCTAAACTCTATGTATTAGGGCTGGAGATATGTAGATAGTCCGGATGTGGCCAACTCCAGTCCTCAAGGGCCAGCAACAGGTCAGGTTTAAGGATCTCTGCTTCAGCACAGGTGGCTCAGGTTAAGTGACCTGTGCTGAAGCAGGGATATCCTTAAAACCAGACCTGTTGGTGGCCCTTGAGGACTGGCGTTGGCCGCCGCTGATGTAGGCTCCTCTTCGGGTGCTGTGCGTGTTAGAGCTGCAGTGCCATTTGGATTTGTAAGGCCGCGCGTATAGTGCCCGCGGTAGGGATGCGTGACGTCACCCGTCACCGCTAGCGAAAGTTGTATTTTGTTTTGCGGTGGCTTCGCGGGCGACCAGGCCATTGATTGGTTCAGGGGCTGTCACATGAGGCGACAGCCCCTGGAAAAACCAAATATTTCCGGCTGCAAAAAATCGCGTTGTTTTGTCGCCGTCGCGCTTACTATACCAGTGTGCTGCTGGACTGCAGTGTCGTGCAGGCGGTTCTGACAGTGACTTGGGCTTTTGTGTCTACGTCTTCATTCCGTGTACCCCACGTTCCACTCGATGCGCAGTACAAGTTGGGGGTCATACACCTTTTTTGGGGGGTGGTGGGGGGATTTATAACAAAATTTAAGGCTGCTGAAATTATTTCAAAATTGTAGTGATTTGGGGCTCGGTTATAATGGGTTTTATTTGTAAAATTCACACCACTCCGCAAATGGTGATTTTTTTTTTTTTGCCATAAAATTATTTTAAGATGTAGAAAGTGCTCTTGGGTGTAGCTGAAATGTATTAAGATGAACGCAGGTAAAAGTGAAAAAAGGTCATCGTTACCAATGTGGGGTTTGAGGTTATATTTCCTGTATGCTTTTATTTATTTATTTTCCTCTATAAATGTGTTAAAGCAGCAAAACAGGTGAAAACTTGTGTTTTTTTTATTTATTTATTTTTTAAACAAATCCGTTCTGTAGTATTGGAGAATTACATTTTTACTTTATTTTTTTTTATTCAACTCTTAATGCCACTTTGTACGAGTTTAAATATACTGGGCATCGTTTTCTATAGCAGGTGTTGGCACATTTCCCCTGCAGTGCAAGATTTTTGCAATACTTTCCTGTTTTGATCATTTGTTGCCAATGTTCCCAGCAGTTTGTGCTGCAATCTGGAACTATAGATAATGTTAGCGTAGTAATATAAGGATACGTTGTAGCTGCTGAGTTACACTGAGTGAAGGATTGATTTGAAACGGAAAGGCGGCCATTACGTTGGACACACAGTCGGGATATTTACAGATTTATAACTGGAGCACCAAACGATTGCCAGTTTAGGTAAGAATGTAGAATTATACATGGTCACACGCTTTACATATACAAAGAAGAAAAAGAGGGAATGTAGGTGTTAAGTTTTTGGGGGGTGGGGGCACATTAGACCGTTTTGTGCTCACATATTTTGCTTGTAGACATGATCACTCGTGGCAATTTATTGCCCAATTACCCCTCTAGTATATTTGTGAATATTATCACTGCCACTACTGTGATTTTATAATGAATTTCCCAGCAGCCTTTGTTGTAGGCGCGCGCGCACACACACTTCAACATGACCTGTTTTCGTACTGGGAGTGGGGCTTCCAGCAATGGAACCGCTGCAGCCTGCAGAATACGTGGAGTTCACAGTGCACCCTGCTTTCATTCTGGGCTCAGACCCAACAATAGAAGGATTGCCGGGGCTATTGCAACATTGCAGTCGCCGGAGCTCCGGTTATAAATAGCACTTTGGATAGCCCATTAAATGTTATACATCTATTGGCAGAAGAAAGTTACGGAAGAGTTTCACAATGTGATATTTGGTCATAATATAGAAGGGCAAATTATAAAGTGTATCATATTGACACTGATCCATTGAGCTAGTTGATTTATTTTTATTTATACTCTGATATTTACTGCCGAACGTATAGAAATGAAATCTGTGCGGAGCTCCCTCACCCCCCTGCCTGTTTCTGCATTGACCTGTTGGCTTTTGAGAAGGCGGATGTCCAGTGGTGAGCGGTGCATGCCATACATTGGGCTTCCTACCCTCCGGGCATTGTGGCCGAGCACGTGACTTTGTTTGGTGGGGGTGCTGGGCACGTCCCTGACATGCCAGAAGCAGAGAGCCGTTCTGTGCTCCTGTGCATGTTGCATGTCCTAGTAGTGACGGCTTCGTGCCATGTAGGTCCCTTCTAAACATGGGGTGAGTGTGGTGGGACACGTCACTTGGCGTGCGCATTACACAAGAGCAAACAGTTGGGTTATTCTGCAGCAGGGGTGGCCGTCTCCAGTCCTCAAGAGCTACCTTTTCAGGATATCCCTGCTTCAGCACAGGCGGTGCAGTCTTTGACTGAGTCATTGGTTGCGCCTGTGCTGAAGCAGGGTTATCCTGAAAACCTGTCCTGTTGGTGGCCCTTGAGTACTGGAGTTGGCCGCCGCTGTTCTACAGTAAGCACGCACCTTGGCATACTCTAACCAAGGGATGCGCACACGCGCTGCGCCCCCCTGCCAGCTCTCCCCCTGTGTCGCGGCGTCAAATGACGCTTCGTGGTCATGTCACCCCACAGTCATTTGACACTGCGTCTCCATGGCAACGGGCGTCAGATGATGCCGCAGGGTCATGTGAAGTCGCGTTGTCATGGAGACGTGTGGACCCGGAAGCCGGGTAAGTGAGCCGCGCCCCCCAGTGTGCGCAGCGCGGCTCTAACCGTAGTGGGGGGTTGGACTTTGTAATGGATTCTCCGCGGTCACGGAACTGCACAGGATATAATGAGTACAGGCGGCCGGGGGCGGACTGGCCAGGGAGGGGGGCGGACTGGCCAGGGAGGCGACCGGGGGCCGGACTGGCCAGGGAGGCGGCCGGGGGCCGGACTGGCCAGGGAGGCGGCCGGGGGCCGGACTGGCCAGGGAGGCGGCCGGGGGCCGGACTGGCCAGGGAGGCGGCCGGGGGCCGGACTGGCCAGGGAGGGGGCCGGACTGGCCAGGGAGGCGGCCAGGGGGCCGGACTGGCCAGGGAGGCGGCCAGGGGGCCGGACTGGCCAGGGAGGCGGCCGGGGGCCGGACTGGCCAGGGAGGCGGCCGGGGGCCGGACTGGCCAGGGAGGCGGCCGGGGGGCGGACTGGCCAGGGAGGCGGCCGGGGGGCGGACTGGCCAGGGAGGCGGCCGGGGGGCGGACTGGCCAGGGAGGCGGCCGGGGGGCCAGACTAGCCAGGGGGCAATCTGCTCACATTCAGATAAAATGGTCCGGTGCAGCAGAGCGCCGGCTCCTCTCCCCGCGCTGGCCGGGGGGCTCCTCTCCCCTCTCACGCTGGCCGGGGGGCTCTCCTCTCATGCTGCTGGTTATAGTAAGTGTGTATATGTGCAAAAAAGTGTGTGTGTGTGTGTGTCTATTCAGAATATCAAGTGGAAGAATTACACTTGACCGGTGATACAAAATTGGGCTGCCAACTAAAACTAACCACCCTAAGTTAGTATAACAAAATTCTAAACACAAAAAATAGTGGCGCCCTTGCACATGTGTAACATAACAAACAATAAGTGATAATACAGTGAGAATACAGAATAATACAACCGCAAAGTGGTGGAAAAGGTTGAAAAAGATGACTGCGCCGCCTCCAAGGAGGGGATGTTGCCTCAGGCCGTCCCACAGCAGCATGGCGTAATACAGTTAACTGAATACCTAACTATTGGGGGCAATGAGTTTTAGAGCGATTTGGTTAAAATTAAAAGAATTTAATACACAAAAAAACATGTTAAAACAGGAACAGCCACAGCTTCAGCGTCAGGCTCCTATAGAATCCTACTTACAGGACGTAGGTAGGATATGCGCATATAAAATCGCCAGTGTCCGCGATGAGGCAGCAGTCTCTCCACTTTGGGCGTTTCACAGAGGCAATGATCCGTCTCCTCTCAGACCAGCTGGGGGGTTCCGGAATCTCTCCGTCTGCTGTGGGTGCTGCCGTCGGATCGCTTATGCTCGTGGCTTCGGTGGTGCCTCTCGCGAGACTCCGGCTGCTGTATCGGCAGACGTACACGACGGCTCCTCGGCTTCGCGACGCCAGGAAATTGTAAAGACGTGCGTGTGTAGGTTCCTAGACGCGGGGGCTGTGCTGTCACCCTACGCGTTTCGCGGACGAATCCGCTTCCTCGGGGGTATAACGAAGTGTGGCAGTAGTCCCTCCATATGGGATTAAATAGTCCCAAAACGTTCACCCCAATTGGGATAGAATACGCTCAACACTCTACAGAACACTCGAGATAAACACTGCATAAAGACTTAATTATAAGCATAGCTAGTGGTAATTGTAAGCAGGATAATCCTATCATAGATTATAAGTAGAAATAGCATAATCAAATTCACTATTGGTATTATGCAATGCTAACTAGTACATATTAATAAAACAAAAATTGATAATACATGCAAAAAAGAACTACCAATATATGCAGAAAAAGATTAATCTACATCATGGATAAATGCTGTACATAATGGTAATAGAAAAATAAAGATGTCTGACATTCATATTATTAATATTAATTTTAAGGACAGGAGCTTCAATAATTATTTCAAAAAAATGAAATAAAATTAAAATAACAGCCAGTGCTACTATTGATTTATTAAGTTCCAGGGAACGAAAAGGTAGACTAAGACGGCAAATGTCCCATTCCTCTACACAAAGATAATATTTACACAAATGTCTTGTGTCAGTTCCAGAAGTCAATGGTTATGGTGTGAAGGTGTGCAATTATACTATACAGATGTATACTGATGTTTATAGGAAAGGAGCGATACTGAACCCCACGTTAAGGCCCTGTGGTTACAGGGTCTTCAATTCGTAGATCCAGTACAGATCACTTGTTGTTTATTATTTTACACATGTGCAAGGGCGCCACTATTTTTTTTGTGTTTAAGATTGTATATGTGATGCTTTCTCATTGTGTAGTGTGCGGCGCATGTATCTGGTGTCTGCGCGTCTGTGTATGGTGGGTGTTGTGTACATGTAGTGTGCGTCCGTGTATGGTTGGTGTTGAGTACATGTAGCCTGTGTGCGCTTGGTACATGTAGCGTGCACTGTGTATGGTGGGTGTTGGGTACATGTAGTGTGCGTCCGTGTATGGTTGGTGTTGAGTACATGTAGCGTGCGTGTGTGTGGGCGTGCTTGGTACATGTAGCGTGCGTGTGTGTGGGCGTGCTTGGTACATGTATGGTGTGTGGGCCGCCCGATTCTTGGGTTGGATGGACTTGCCAGCCAGCCCCCGAGTACAGCCAGTTTTGTTAGTCACTCAGTCGCGTGGCTCCGTCACCTGGTGATTTCCTTCTCCTTGCAGTGTGGGGGTTTAGGCTCGACGCGGTGTCTGAGCGGAGGCGTATCCCGTCTCTTGCTGTCACACCCACGCGTACTGGCTGCTTTACAATGTCGCCTAGTCCCTCTGGCAGTGAATGGGTTAACAGGGCAATCCCAGATTACAAAAAAAAAAATAAGTCCGGTATAATTCTATTATCCGCCACTGATTGTCCTTCCCTTTTATCTGCAAAGCGGAAACAATGTGAAGTGACAACAGTATACGCGAGTGTCGCCTCGTCACTAGATATGAGACGTAGATTCAAACCTTCATCGCACGTGGTTATTATGGAAACGTCAACATTTCAAGAAAAGAACAAAAGTTCAACTACATAAAAAAATGTTGACATTCAATATGTAACTGCTGTAAAATTGTACAATGCGATCCAGCGCGACTCCATTCAAAAACACCCCATTTCATAAACACCCTTTGAGATTGAATTTCCGTAAAACGCATTGAATTCTAGTGAAAGCCGACTTGGTGTTGGTTTCTATGGCGTTTTGAGGATTTCTTTTCAAGTAAGGATCCTGAGTAGGGGATTATGTGTCAAAGGGGCCGTCCCAGCCGAGATTAACGTGAAATAAGGCTAAGACTGTCACAGCCACAGGTAAATTGTTCATTTTTGTGTCTGGCCTTTGTTTGCAAAGTGGTTATGAAGAGCTCATGAGGTAAACGGAAAAGGCTATGATATGAATTTGGCGGATCCTTAGGAAAAGCAAAAACATTCACTTAAAAAATAAATATGTTTTTGTAAAAGTAACTTTTTTTAAAGTGTCTGTCTGTCTCTGTCTGTCTCTGTCTGTCTCTGTCTGTCTCTGTCTGTCTGTCTCTGTCTGTCTCTGTCTGTCTCTGTCTGTCTCTGTCTGTCTGTCTCTGTCTGTCTGTCTCTGTCTGTCTGTCTTCTTGTCTGTCTGTCTGTCTGTCTCTGTCTGTCTGTCTGTCTCTGTCTGTCTGTCTGTCTGTCTGTCTGTCTGTCTGATCTGAGGGTATGGCCTTTCTATAGAGTAGGAGTGGCCATCTCCAGTCCTCAAGGGCTACCAACAGGTCTGGTTTTCAGGATATCCATGCTTTAGCACAGGTGGCTCAGTCTTTGACTAGCCTGAAAACCTGACCTGTGGGTCACCCTTGCTAGTCTAGACTAGGGGTGCACAACTTTTGTTTGCGCAACCCCCCCCCCCCTCATACCTTTTCTGCGGCGTCACTTGACTCTGCGTTGTCGGGGAGAAGGTTAGCCACAGGCGAGAAGATAAGGGATACACACAGGCGAGAAGATAAGGGATACACACAGGCCTCGCGCGCTCCCCCAGCATTCAAATGTTGTGGGGAAGAGCACGAGGCCTCTGTTAGTGCCGCTGCCCCCCCAGAAAATGTAGCGCACCCCTGCTTGAGACAACACCGTAGAATTGATTCCATCCTATAACCAGTAAGAATAAGGGTCCGGGGAAGCGGGGGTAACTTTTTGTGAAACCTGCTACTCGATCAACACTACATTAATGGCAGCTTCATCTCCCACTCCAAAGCATAATCCTCCATATTAAGCCCCCATAACATGAGGGGGGACAACATGTGCTTTTATACCCATAGTTTTTATAATGTTAATACAATAATTTGCGATATGAAAGAGGGATATATACTTATTTTGAACTACAGAAAATAAGAAAGAGAAAGGCGGGGGGTGGGGGGGGCATGGCGTATTCCTGATGAGCGCCTTTGTTCCCCCCGTGCATAGTCCACATGCAGCCCCCGCTCCCGCCTCCCCATGTTCACGTCACGTGCCCATGAGGTCGTTGATCTTTACACCCATGGTCGTTTGGGAAGCAATTAGTGTTTCTTTTCCTTGGTTCTGCATCATTTTCTAATGCAGGAGCCATCACCGCGGAATGACCCCTAAGTCAAGGACTTTAGCGAGGAATGTTTCTGATTCATTTAACCACTTTGCAGAGAGTTTGAATGTAACCCGCTTTGTGTTGGATGAACTAAGAAGGGCAACGTAACTCCTGTACTGCCAGTGGCCTGCATTGCCATGATGTTACTTCCCCCTATGGCAGTTCAATGGGGCAGGGGGGGGGGGGGGGGGAGATGTCGTGTGTAACACTTATTAAAAAAAAAAAACTATTAAAATAATAATGGGAGTTGTATGGAAGGGATACACATTCTTCGTGTTCCTCCCTGTTGAGCAGTGCTTTATACAGACAGATTGGGCTTCTCTTCCTCCCCCATATGTCTAATTGGTCCTCCAGTGCAGGGGGATGGGGGGGGGGGGGGGGGGGGGGGAGAGGGCGGAGGGATCCCATCTGAATTAAACAACTGAAGAGAAATGTTTGCTCTATGGGGGGATTACATTTGCTGAAAGGAGCTCCTAGTGCAAAAGTGAACTGCGTTTAATAGATTACTACTAAAATTTTTACATTTTCGACAAGATCCACCAATGCAGTGGAGGGTTTTTACAGCCTTTTAGCTAATGTCTTTTGGTATTCGGTTCTCCAAAGCACAGGTGCCTTATTTATTTTCTTTGTTCGTTATTCTGATAATGAGATAAATATTGGTGACTGCCATGTTTCATTTTCTGCCGACCCGGAGGAAAAGGAAGCCTTTTATTTATTTTGACACGCTACAAAATGCGGTTACTTTAAGAGTGATTGAATCTCAGTTTTTTTTTTAAACCTGTGGGGGATTGCACCTTTTAATAGGACCATCTCTCTCCGATGCCTGACCACGATCTCCAGGTCAGCAGTGCTATAATCACCCAGTGATGGCGTAACGTGGCATCTGAAGAGATGCTGGTTTGAATCATTATCACATGATTTCTGTCTACCCAACGCTACCAAGCATCCTCCCTGACACAGGGCAGTCCTGGGGTGCGCGAGTCTGGGGGGGAGGCGCAGTGCTGGGGTGCACGAGTCTGGGGAGGAGCCGCAGTGCTGGGGTGCACGATTTTATTGTCAAAGGGGCCCCGTCCCAGCCGTGAGATTAACTGTGAAATAAGGCATAAGACTGTCACAGCCACAGGTAAATTGTTCATTTTTTGTGTCTGGCCTTTGTTTGCAAAGGGTTATGAAGAGCTCATGAGGTAAACGGAAAAGGCTTTATGATTGAATTTGGCGGAGTACCTTAGGAAAAGCAAAAACATTCACTATTAAAAATAAATATGTGTTTTTGAATAAGTAACTTTTTTTAAAGTTTCGTGTCTCTGTCTGTGTCTCTGTCTGTCTCTGTCTGTCTCTGTCTGTCTGTCTCTGTCTGTCTGTTTTGTCTTCTCTGTCTGTCTTCTGTCTGTCTCTGTCGTCTGTCTGTCTCTGTCTGTCTTGTTCTCTGTCTGTCTCGTCTCGGTCTGTCTGTTCGTCTGTCTGTTGTCTGGTCTCGCTCTGTTCTGTCGGTTGTCTGTCTGTCTGTCTGTCTGTCTTCTGTCTGTATGTCTGTCTCTGCTGTTGTCTGTCTGTCTCTTGTCTTGTCTGTCTGTCTCTGTCTTGTCTGTCGTCTCTGTCTGTCTGTCTGTCTTCTGTGTCGTTGTGTGTCTGTCCGTCTTCTGTATGTCTGGTATGATTGAGGTATGCCTTTCTATAGAGTAGGATGGCCATCTCCAGTCCTCAAGGGCTACCACAGGTCTGGTTTCAGGATTACAATGCTTTAGCACAGGTGGCTCAGTCTTTGACTAGCCTGAAAAACTGACCTGTGGGTCACCTTGCTAGTCTAGATAGGGGTGCAGGGGTGCACAACTTTTGTTTGCGCACCCCCCCCCCTCATACCTTTTCTGCGGCGTCACTTGACTCTGCGCTTGTCGGGGTAGAGCGCAGCGGGAAGAAGTTTAGCCACAGGCGAGAGAAGCTAAGGGATAACACACAGGCGAGAAGATAAGGATACACACAGGCTCGCGCGCTCCCCCAGCATTCAAAAGTTGTGGGAAGAGCACGAGGCTCTGTAGTGCCGCTGGCCCCCCCAGAAAATGTAGCGCCCCTGCTTGAGACAACACGTAGAATTGATTTTCATCCATAACCCGTAAGAATAAGGGTCCGGGGAAGCGGGGGTAACTTTTTGTGAAACCTGCTACTCGATCAACACTACATTAATGGCAGCTTCATCTCCCACTCCAAAGCATATTCCTCCATATTAAGCCCCCATAACATGAGGGGGGACAACATGTGCTTTATACCCATAGTTTTTATAATGTTAATACAATAATTGCGATATGAAAGAGGGATAAATACTTATTGAACTACAGAAAATAAGAAAGAGAAGCGGGGGGGTTGGGGGGGGCATGGCGTATTCCTGATGAGCGCCTTTGTTCCACCCGTGCATAGTCCACATCAGCCCCGCTCCGCCTCCCCATGTTACGTCACGTGCCCATGAGGTCGTTGATCTTTACACCCATGGTCGTTTGGGAGCAGATTAGTGTTTCTTTTCCTTGGTTCTGCATCATTTCTAGCGCAGAGCCATCACCGCGGAATGACCCCTAAGTCAAGGACTTTAGCGAGGAATGTTTCTGATTCATTAACCACTTTGCAGAGAGTTGAATGTAACCCGCTTGGTTGATGAACTAAGAAGGGCACGAACTCCTGTTACTGCCAGTGGCCTGCATTGCCATGATGTTACTTCCCCCTATGGCCGTTCAATGGGGCAGGGGGGGGGGGGGAGGGAGATGTCGTGTGTAACACTATTAAAAAAAAAAACATTAAAATATAAATGGGAAATTGTGAGTTGTATGAGAGGGATACACACTTTCGTGTTCCTCCTGTTGAGCAGCAGTCTTTATACAGACAGATTGGGTCTCTTCCCACCCCCCATATGTCTAATTGGTCCTCAGTGCAGGGGGATGGGGGGGGGGGGGGGGGGGGGGGAGAATCCCATCTGAATTTAAAACAACTGAAGAGAAATGTTTGCTCTATGGGGGGATTACATTTGCTGTGAAAGGAGCTCCTAGTGCCAAAAGTGAACTGCGTTTAATAGATTACTACTAAATTTTTACATTTTCGACAAGATCCACCAATGCAGTGGAGGGTTTTTACAGCCTTTTAGCTAATGTCTTTGGTATTTCGGTTCTCCAAAGCACAGGTGCCTATTTAATTTCTTTGTTCGTATATTCTGATAATAGATAATAATTGGTGACTGCCAGTTTCATTTTCTGCCGACCGGAGGAAAAGGAAGCCTTATTTATTTTGACACGGCTACAAAATGCGGTTTACTTTAAGAGTGATTGAATCTCAGTTTTTTTTTTAAACCTGTGGGGGATTGCACCTTTTAATAGGACCATCTCTCTCCGATGCCTGACCACAGATCTCCAGGTCAGCCAGTGCTATAATCACCCAGTGATGGCTAACGTGGCATCTGAAGAGATGCTGTGTTTGAACATTATCACATGATTTCTGTCTACCCAACGCCCAAGCCCTCCCTGAACACAGGCAGTCACGGGTGCGCGCGATCGGAGTCGGGGTGGGACGGCGGGCGCATCTGGGGGCGAAGTTGGGGAGGGGCCGCAGTGTCTGGGGTGCAGTCTGGAGGAGACCGCAGTGCTGGGGTGCACGAGTCTGGGGAGGAGCCGCAGTGCTGGGGTGCACGAGTCTGGGGAGGAGCCGCAGTGCTGGGGTGCACAAGTCTGGGAGGAGGCGCAGTGTGGGGTGACACAAGTCTGGGGAGGAGGCGCAGTGCTGGGGGTGCACAACAAGTCTGGGGAGGAAGGCGCAGTGCTGGGCTGCACAAGTCTGGGGAGGAGGCGCAGGCTGGGTGCACAAGTCTGGGGAGGAGCCCAGTCCTGGGGTGCACGAATCTGGGGACGGAGGGAGGCGCAGCTGGGGTGCCCAAGTCTGGGAATGGGCCGCATGCTGGGGTGACAAGTCTGGGAGGAGCCGCACAACTGGGGTGCACAAGTCTGGGGAGGAGCCGAAGTCATGGGGTGCACAAGTTGCGGGAGGAGCCGCAGTCCTGGGGTGCACAAGTCTGGGGAGGAGGCGCAGTGCTGGGGGCACAAAGTTGGGAGGGAGTGCGACAAAGTCTGGGGGGGCGCAGTCCGGGGTGACAAGTCTGGGGAGGAGCCGCAGTCCTGGGGTTGCACAAAGTCTGGGGAGGAGGCGCGTCCTGGGGTGCACAAGTCTGGGAGGAGCCGCAGTGCTGGGGTGCACAAGTCTGGGGAGGAGGCGCAGTGCTGGGGTGCACAAGTCTGGGGAGGAGGCGCAGTGCTGGGGTGCACAAGTCTGGGGAGGAGGCGCAGTGCTGGGGTGCACACGTCTGGGGAGGAGGCCAGTTGGGGTGCACAAGTCTGGGGGGGGACTGGCAATGTACTGGAGAAGCCGCAGTTTCTGGGGGTGCACAAGTCTGGGGAGGAGGCCGCAGTCCTGGGGGGCACAGTCTGGGGAGGAGCCGCAGTCCTGGGGGCACAAGTCGGGAGGAGCCAGCAGTCCTGGGGTGCACAACATGGGGAGGGGCCGCAGTCCTGGGGTGCAATCTGGGGAGGAGCCGCAGTCCTGGGGTGCAAAAGTCTGGGGAGGGGAGGCAGCGTCCTGGGGTGCAAAAGTCTGGGGAGGAAGCGACAGTGCTGGGGTGCACAAGTCTGGGGAGGGGCGCAGTCCTGGGGGTGCAACGTGGGGAGGAGCGCAGTCACTTGGGTGCACAAGTCTGGGGAGGAGGCGCAGTGGGGGGTCACAGTCTGGGGAGGAGGCGCTAGTGCTGGGGGTGCACAAGTCTGGGAAGGAGACCGCAGTGCGGGGTGCACACGTCTGGGGAGGAGCCGCATCGGGGTGCACAAGTCTGGGGAGGAGGCGCAGTGTGTGTGGAACATTGGAAGGAGCAGTGCTGGGGTGCACAACGTCTGGGGAGGAGGCGCAGTGCTGGGGTGCACACGTCTGGGGAGGAGGCGCAGTGCTGGGTGCACACGTCTGGGGAGGAGGCGCAGTGCTGGGGTGCACAAGTCTGGGGGGGGAGCGCAAGTACTGGGGGGTTGCACAAGTCTGGGGAGGGGCCGCAGTGCTGGGGTGCACACGTCTGGGGAGGAGCCGCAGTCCTGGGGTGCACAAGTCTGGGGAGGAGCCCAAATGAGCCAAGACAAATTAACCTGTAAGGACCTCACTTGTATCTCTGACATCTACACTTATAGTGTTGGGCTTCTGCAATACATACGTGTTGGGCTTCTGCACATTACATACGTGTTGGGCTTCTGCACATTACATACGTGTTGGGCTTCTGCACATTACATACGTGTTGGGCTTCTGCACTACATTACGGTTGGGTTGTTTCGCACATTACAATACGTGTTGGGCTTCTGCACATTACATACGTGTTGGGCTTCTGCACATTACATACGTGTTGGGCTTCTGCACTTTACATACGTGTTGGGCTTCTGCACATTACATACGTGTTGGGCTTCTGCACATTACATACGCGTTGGGCTTCTGCACATTACATACGTTTGGGACTTCTGCACTTACATTACGCTGGCCTGACTATACGCGTTGGGCTGCTGACATTACATACGCGTTGGGCTGCTGACACTTACATACGTGTTGGGCTTCTGCACATTACATCCGTTGGGCTTCTGACATGTACATACGCGTTGGGCTTCTGCCACATACAATACGCGTTGGGCTTCTAGCACATTACATACGCGTTGGGCTTCTGCACATTACATACGCGTTGGGCTTCTGCACATTACATACGCGTTGGGCTTCTGCACATTACATACGCGTTGGGCTTCTGCACATTACTAACGCGTGGGCTTGACTTCTGCAAGCTTACATTACGCGTTGGGCTTCTGCCATTACATTACGCGTGGGGCTTCTGCACATACATACGCGGTTGGGGCTTGCCACATTACATACGCGTTGGGCTTGCACATTACCAACGCGTTGGGGCTTATTGACACATTACAGACGCTGTGGGGCTGCTGCACATGAACAGACGAGGTGGGAGGAGGCTAAGAGGGGAATAGTTGGGTGAAGAGGTCCAACAAGACACAAAGAAAAATAAAAAGGAACTGGCCAAAGCAAACTCGCCAGTGCGACCCTAATGGAACTAACCCTTTTGTTTTGTAGTTGGACAATGGTACCCAGATTCAGCTTATAGCCATAAAAGAATCTTCAAAGGAATATTACACAAAAGTGCAATGAAACTTGATAATACATAAAAAGGAAGAAACAAAAAGACAGAGCGGATGTCCCGGAAAAGGAGAATGTGCGAAAAACAGTGGAAAAAAAAAAAGAAGCAAATGGAAAGCACAAAATATAACGTAAAATCCATCGTTCGATACTTTAAGGCGACAATGATCGAGCACTACAAATAAATCCCTCACAAACTGAAATCAAAAGAATATACTCATACATATACAGAAACTTAGGGAAAAAAGGAAGGGGAAGGGACAACCACCAGTCATCAAGGGCCACCGAGCCATACCGTCAGGGTCATTCAGGACTAATCCTGCTTCAGACACAGGTGGATTCATCCATCTTGGATTGAAGCCACCTGTACTGCAGCAGGGGGGGATATCCTTTAAAACTGACCTTATTGGTGGATCTTGAGGACTAGAGTTGACCCCCATTCGCCCCCCCCCCCCCCCGCCATTAGCATGCGCAGAGATCCGAAAAGCGCTCTAGCCGTTTTTTGGCGTAGTTGGCAATCCCTTTACGACAAACTTCATGGGGCTGAATCAATTTTTTTTGGTTCTTGAACATACTAGTTAAACCTGTCTGTGCTACAGGGGATTGGTGCATGCCGGGGAGCCCTCCCAGCTCTATTAAACCAGTCGCACTTGTCTATATGTGAATGCTTGCTAATACATCCATAAGTTTAGAAAGACCAGGATCTGAAGAGGAGATCATAGTTGGTGTATAACGTGGATAATTTTTTTTTTTTTTTTTTTTTTTTGCAGTGCTATAAACTGGAGTTCACCTTGTCATTGTGTTTCCGGCTGAGATGGACACACACACACACACAAGACAACCACACAGGACACACGACACACACACACACGGAAACACACACACACGGACACACCAACGGACACACACACACACACACGGACCCGGACACACACACAACACGGACACACACACACGGACACACAACACGCAAACACGGCAACACACACACACCATGGACACACACACACCTATATGAGGACTATTTATTCACATGTTTGAAGAGTGTGGGAGAAAGAAAACCAATGGAATCACAGTGTATTTCCATTATAGAAAATCTACAGACTGATGGATAACGTGCATTGACGCACATCATCACAATGTTAAATGGAAATCACACACCACTCACAATGTGACATGGAAATCCATACATCACAATGATAACATGGAATCAAAGACATCAAAATGTTACATGAATCACATAACATCACAAGTTACATGGAATCACAACATCAACAATGTTACATGAAGCAATACATCACAAGTTTACATGGAATCACAATGTTACATGGAATCACATACATCAAACTGTACAAACAGTTGCTCCGTGCTAAAAACAATGCAGTGCAGAACACTTCTATGCGTAACAGCTACGACTTAAATGCAACGTGCAGAATACCCAAAGCAGCGTGCTGCTAACACTTATAACTGCCAGCCATGATGCCGGGGGGGGGACGGTGATGGTACTTCTGCGCAGTGCATGTACGCCTAGGAAAATTCTTGAGATTTTTTTTCGAGAGGGACCCGCACCCCAGCAGGCGAGACCATCCTGTGCACCACCCCCAGTCGGAGCTATTGGTCACAGATCTGCTCTCGGGGGACTGGTGTGAGCCCACCTGTGCTGAAGCAGGGACTGATGAGCCACCTGTGCTGAAGTGGGATAGATATCCTTTATTATTAAAACCATGACCTCGGAGAGGGGGGGGCTGTATGTTGAGGAAGATTCATGTATATGTAGTTGCGCACGTTCGGTGACCCTCAAGCGAAGGGGGAGACCTGCTTTTGCAGTTCTGAAATAAAGGATTTTTAAGGACATGCACTTTGGAAAAAGCGAGAAGGTCAATTCTCTGTCCCTGCGCCTATTATTTTCCTGGTGGTTGTCTGTATTTTTTCTTAGTTATAGTACAATGCTTTAGTTTTGGCTGCAGTTCGCCACCAAAGTAACACCTCTGCGAGCAGGCAGCAATCCTGGGATGAATGGTTAAAAGGTACAGCACACGTACGAACGGCGGGCAATTTGGTCTTGCTTTGCGAGA
This sequence comes from Ascaphus truei, assembly GCA_036426205.1. Classification (NCBI taxonomy): domain Eukaryota; kingdom Metazoa; phylum Chordata; class Amphibia; order Anura; family Ascaphidae; genus Ascaphus; species Ascaphus truei. The sequence goes on from WSYH01001100.1 coordinate 17,828, forward strand.
GAATGGAAGCGATCCCTCCTGGACACCGCTGCGGGCAGCCGGGGTGGCGTGAGCGGGGGGCGTTTAGCTGAGTAGGCGCCCGTCTGAAAGGGCTGGGGCAGACGTCTGAGTCGACAAAGCAGCTTAGGCTTGTGAGTGGGATTTCGGGGTGTGGAGACTCGTCTTAGTGGCGCGGGGAACCGCCGGTATAGCTGCGATATTCAAGTGTGTATCTCTTTGGGCAGATGGACCTCGACTGACGGACGGGAAAGGGATGGAAACAAGGTAGTTCCCATCTTGCTATACGCTACTAGGAAGTCTTAGCGGAAAGGAAAAGGAAAGAGAGAGAGAGAGACCGAGAGAGAGAAGAGAGAGAGGGGGAAGGGAAGGGGAAAGACGGAAAGGGGAGGCGTGTGCGCTTCGCGCTCTGTCGGGGAAAGAGAGGGGGGGCAAAGCAAGTGGTGGAACAGGGGTCGCAGTGATCGGAAAAGAGGGGAGAGAGGTGTGATGTGTGCGGTGGCATGCTTAGCGGGTGTGGTGGGCCACAGAAGGGGGGGGAGGTCAAGGCTGGGTTGTGGCCGGCAGGCCAGTGAGCGATGTTGGTGCGGTGTACCCTTGCCTTCCACAAACAATAAAAAACCAAGCAAGAAAAGGGAGAAAAAGCAAACACAAAACACCAGAGAAAACTAAGAACGCCCGGAGCGCAAAGAAAAAACAACAAACCGACACAAAACGCACGCCCCTGGGATACCCTCCCCCCGCACTCCATTTATACCTCCCCCATCACACGCATTTCTCCCCCCCCCCCCCCACCCCCCCCCCCCCCCACCCCCCCCCCTACTCCCTTTTTCCCCTCGCCCCTCACTCCCCTTCCCCCCCCCTATCCCACCACAATTGAGCAAGTGTTGGGTCGCGTGTGGTTGGAGCCCTTTGAAGTTGTTGCTGTTGGAAATAGGGGGGGGTTGGCTTTATGCGTTCGCCATACATGTTATGCATGCTTGATGACTTTCCCTACTCCCACCATGACATGCTTTCCTATTTATTTTAACCCTTTTGTAGCCAGAGGGGCCTGCAACGCATCGCAAAACCCTTCACAAGCCCTGAAGCAGTAGACACTGGCCCAAGTTCACCAAGTGGTGCTACGCCTATAAACCTTTTCTATAGTCCGGTCAACAGCGATAAGGTGTCGCTTAGCACTGGTTAGCAGCTGTAGGCCTGTATATTTTGAGACCCTTGCTATTTATTGCTTTTCCCTACAATTGCCATTACTATAATACCCCAGGGAGAGTCTGTCCGTCTGTCGTTGGTCCGTCTGTCCGCTGTCCGTGGTCGTTCTGTACGTCTGTCCGTCTGTCCGTCTGTGTCACGCCGTATCTGTCGATCGTCCGTCTTGTCCGTATGTTCCGTTGTACAGTCTGTCCGTATGTCCGTATGTCGTGGTCCGTGTCGTAGCCGTCCGTCTCGTCCGTCTGTCCGTCCGTCCGTCGTCTATCTTTGTCTTGGGGTCAGCAAAATAAACTACCTATATGTATTTTATTTTATAAAGATGCTTGACCAGGAAGTAGTACATGGAGGTTACCTCTCGTTTCATGTTGTCCTGGGAAACCGAGTTAGAGACCAAATACATGGTTACAATGAGTGAAAAGGGTTCGTACAGTTAGTAGGAATGGGGCTGAAATAAGGTGGGAGTTTGGGACTCATTTCCTACTGTTTCATGTAAAGCTACACTTTATTTATTTATTTTGCAGTTTAGATATAAATTAATTATTTTGCTTGGGGTTCTGCCATCTTTTCCCTACAGAAACACTGCAGCATATACTTCATTTTGAAACCACCTCTGAATGTTAAATCCCCTCATGTTTTTATTAGGTTAAAAATTACTTTAACATGAAAGAATTTTTTGTTGTTATGATATATAGATATGCACATACGAACCACTGGCGTGGCTCAAAGCTGTGACCATGCAGAAGCTGACGCCGATAGGGAAAACATGTGGGTGAAAAAATGGTGTTTGAAGCAAACAGTGGGCGCAGTGGCAGGGCATGGCAGAAGCCGGGCGGCAGGGGAGGGCTGTGTGCGGGGTGATAAGGGTGAAAGGCGGGGTGGCAGACCTGCCGAAGAAAGGCAGATGAGCAGAAGGGGGAGGGACAGTTGTGGGGGGGTGGGGTGGAAGAGAGCGAGAGAGATAGAGAGAGATAAGAGAGATATCGAGATTAGAGATGAGAGGAGAGAGTAGAGAGAGAGTAGAGATAGAGAGGAGAGAGAGAGGGAGGGGAAGGGGAGGAGGGATAGGGAGTAGTGCTATTTTATTAGTTATATTGGATGAGTTCTAATATTATGGAATATAGAGATTATAGGATTAAGAGATGATGAGGAATGTATTATTAAGAGGATAGTATGCAGATGAGGTGAGGAGGATAGGATTATTATTATTATTATTCGTCGTATTCAGATTATTATTATTCAGTATAATATAGTCTGATTCTTATATTATTATTAGATTATTAGATTATATTTATTATGATACATTGTATATTCGAGTCTGGGGAGGACGCAGTGCTGGGGTGCACGAGTCTGGGGAGGAGCCGCAGTGCTGGGGTGACAAGTCTGGGGAGGATGCACGAGTGCTGGGGTGCACAAGTCTGGGGAGGAGGCGCAGTGACTGGGGTGCACAAGTTGGGGGGGAAGCGCAGTGCTGGGGGTGCACAAGTATGGGGAGAGGAGGCGCAGTGCTGCGGTGCACAAGTCTGGGGAGGAGGCGCAGTGCTGGGGTGGCACAAGTGGGGAGGAGCCGGCAGTCCTGGGGTGCACGGAGTCTGCGGGAGGAGGCGCAGTGCTGGGGTGCACAAGTCTGGGAATGGGCCGCAGTGCTGGGGTGCACAAGTCTGGGAGGAGCCGCACAACTGGGGTGCACAAGTCTGGGGAGGAGCCGAAGTCATGGGGTGCACAAGTCTGGGGAGGAGCCGCAGTCCTGGGGTGCACAAGTCTGGGGAGGAGGCGCAGTGCTGGGGTGCACAAGTCTGGGGAGGGAGGCGGCAGTGCTGGGGTGCACAAGTTCGGGAGGAGCCCGCAGTCCTGGGGTGCACAAGTCTGGGGAGGAGCCCGCAGTCCCTGGGGTGCACAAGTCGGGGAGGAGGCGAGTCGGGGTGACACAGTCTGGGGAGAGGGCAGTGCTGGGGTGCACAAGTCTGGGGAGGAGGCGCAGTGCTGGGGTGCACAAGTCTGGGAGGAGGCGCACGTGCGGGGTGAAAGTCTGGGGGAGGCGCAGTGCTGGGGTGCACAGTTGGGGAGGAGGCTCGTGCTGGGGTGCACAAGTCTGGGGAGGAGGCGCAGTGCTGGGGTGCACAAGTCTGGGGAGGAGCCGCAGTCCTGGGGTGCACAAGTCTGGGGAGGAGCCGCAGTCCTGGGGTGCACAATCTGGGGAGGAGCCGCAGTCCTGGGGTGACAAGTGGGGAGGAGCAGCAGTCCTGGGGTGCAAAAGTCTGGGGAGGGGCCGCAGTCATGCGGGTGCACACGTCTGGGGAGGAGCCGCAGTCCTGGGGTGCAAAGTCTGGGGAGGAGCGCAGTCCGGGGTGCACAAGTCCTGGGGAGGAGCGCAGTGCTGGGGTGCACAAGTCTGGGGAGGGGGCGCAGTCCTGGGGTTGCAACGTCTGGGGAGGAGCCGCAGTTCCTGGCTGTGGCACAGTCTGGGGAAGAGGCGCAGTGCGGGGTCACAGTCTGGGGAGGAGGCGCAGTGCTGGGGTGCCAAGTCTGGGAAGGAGAGCCGCAGTGCGGGGTGCACACGTCTGGGGACGGAGGCAGGAACTGGGTGTGACAAGTCTGGGGAGGAGGCGCAGTGTGGGGGCCAGCTTGGGGAGGAGGCGCAGTGCTGGGGTGCACACGTCTGGGGAGGAGGCGCACAGTGCTGGGGTGCACACGTTCTGGGGGAAAAGGAGGCGCAGTGCTGGGGTGCACACGTCGGGAGGAGGCGCAGTGCTGGGGTGCACAAGTCTGGGGGGAGCCCCCAGTACTGGGGTGCACAAGTCTGGGGAGGGGGCGCAGTGCTGGGGGTGAACCGTTCTGGGGAGGAGCCGCGTGCCTGGGGTGCACAAGTCTGGGGAGGACCCCATGAGCCAAGACAAATTAACCTGGAAGGACCATCGTATCTCTGACATCTACACTACTAGTGTTGGGCTTCTGCACATTACATACGTGTTGGGCTTCTGCACATTACATACGTGTTGGGCTTCTGACTACATACCATTCACATACGTGTTGCGGCTTCTGCACATTACATAGTGTTGGGCTCTGCACTTTACATTACTTCGGTTTCCTGCACATTAATACGTGGTGGGCTTCTGCACTTTACATACGTGTTGGGCTTTGCACTTACATACGCTGTGGGCTTCTGCACTTACATACGTGTTGGGCTCTGTGCATACATTCTGCAATTACATACGTGTTGGGCTCTGGCCACTTACATACGCGTGGGCTTCTGCAATTACATACGTTGCGGCTTCTGCACATAATACGCGTGGGCTTCTGCACATTACATACGCGTTGGGCTTGCCTGACAATTACATACGGTTGTGGGCTTCGCTGCACATTACATACGCGTTGGGCTTCTGCACATACATACGCGTTGCGGTTCTGACTTACATACGCGTTGGGCTTCTGCACATTACAATACGCGTTGGGCTTTGCACATACATACCGGTTGGGCTTTTGCACATTACATACGCGTTGGGCCTTCATGCACAATACATACGCGTTGGGCTTCTGATTACTACGCTTGGCTTCTGCACTTTCACTACGGTTGTGGGCCCTTCTGCCTTTACATACGCGTTGGGCTTATGCCAATTACATACGCGTTGGGACTTCTGAACATTACATACGCGTTGGGCTTCCCTGGCACATACATAACGGTTTGGCGCTTCTGCACATTAAATCCGCGTTGGGCCTTCGACATTACATACGCGTGGGACTTGACTGAAACATTACATAAGCAGTTTGAGGCTTCTGAATACAGTTTTGATTAAGTGTTAACGATTTCAAAACCCTCGACAGAATGAAATACATACTCACCAAAAAAGCCCCCCCAACGAACCGTCCTCCAGGCGCCCGTTATTATTATTATATATTATTATTATTATTATTATTATATATTATTATTATTATTAATATATATTATTATTATTATTAATATATATTATTATTATTATTAATATATATTATTATTATTATTATATTTTTACTTGTCTAGCACCATTTGGTGTATGTAGCGCTTTACAAAAGAGACAATACATTGAAGGAATATACTAGCGGTGCAGAACATACATAAAATCACACAGGAAGGGGTTCTGCCTCAAGGAGCGTACACTGGGTTTTTAATTGGTGTATACAGTACAGTCATTATGACGCTATCATTAGTGAAACCGGTGAACATATGTAGCAGATGGGCTTGAAAATAGCCGACCCAGGGAAAAGCGAAACCTATTAATTTCTCAGAGGATGCAAATCTTATTCATTTGAATGGTGATTAAGTCTGTCTAAATAAGACGATTACATGAAGTTGTCACAATTTCCCTCCCCACCGCCCCCCTGCTATATGGGAGTAATGCCCTCTAATAATCCCTGCTGCCTGGGATACAACCCCATGGTTGATACAAACATCTGCATCTTTCTCCCCAGTCACTGCTGATGTCCCTGCGTTCCGTGGGATAAGGGGCCAGTCGTGATGGTGTCTCTGCGGCAGTGCGCATGCTGAGAAGTAACATAGTTGAGGAATCGATGGGTTTGGAGACTAGCACTTGGCACTGGTCGTTCTTGTTATACGAGGAGTTTAGCTCGGTAGTTTTTCCGATGCAGCGGCATCTCTTATTTAAATAGTGAATGTTTATATAAGCGAGAACCTTTTATGCACTAACGTGCTAAGAGCCGGAGACCTGTGTTGAACAGTAGAGGGCACTGCTGAGTGAGGATATGTGCCTAAACTTCGAAAACTAAGTCACCGATTGCGCCACCTGTGCTGAAGCGGGATATCGTGAAAACCTGACCTGTTGGTGGCCCTTGAGGACTAGTTGGCTATCCCTGCACTATTGAACTTATGTTTTTGTGTTTCTGGAGGCAGGTCCTTAACACAGTGTCGGCAGCTTTACTATTGCTGGAGGTGCCTATAACCCAACCTCTGCGGTGTGCATTCACATACTGTGGCCCTAGAAATAGATCGAATGCAATTAATGGTGGTTGGATGGTGGTGGGGGGTGGGGGTGGTCGGTGGATGGTCACACATGGACAATAGTTGGAATGCTAATGGGTTTGCATGATCACCATTACTGTGTTGTCCTCATGAAAATGCATTTCTTTTGGAGCAATAGGAGATCAAAGCCCCCACCCCTTCTCTCCTACATGACTCTGTGCACTTTTAACATCGCACTTATGCCATTCAATGTACAAATATGCTACGTTTTCAAAGTATGTTTCCCCAAGGACAATTTGCTGCTCTAGGGAACCTTTTGGTTCCTAAAATGCACAGATTGGGTTAAATACCCAACATGTTGCACAAGGTCACCCATTGGAAAGCACAATGCCTAGTGGCCAGCCCGATCGGAAACGGAAGGAGCGATGACATGGAAGTGCTTAAGATCATGGGGAGCTTTGCTGCTGTTTGGACCCCCTGGCACAATAAAGGTTGAAGACACAATTCCCCATTTAACAGAATCCCAATCACAAGGGGATCCCCTGGAACCGAACCGTGATCTCCCTAGCCAAGGGGACCTCCCGGTCCCAGCGCTATTTACCTTTATGTGCTAACAAACCCGCAGTTACAATGAAAAGTATCTAAAAGGGTGCTGACGTCATGGCTTCTTATTGGCCCGTGGGAGTGAGGCTGCCTTCTCAGCCATATTGATTTCCCAAAAAGGGACCAGGATCACCTGCACTTCAAAAGGTAAATCTCGTGGGATCCAGGATTCCCCTGGAGATTAATGTAGCCCGTTTCCCTGTCTTTGCTGTCTTGAAGAGGTGCGGTCTCAAATACTTTTTTTTTTACGATTTTCAACAATTTTATATATCGATCCTAGAACGTAGAAGGGTTTAGCTTCTTCCCATGGAGTGATAGTATTTCCTGTATGTTAAACCTTATTGTCCCAGACCCTGCACAAAGTGCCCTTCCAGGGGAACGTGAAGGATTATGTTGGGGTGAGACCAGACGAGCCACGAGGGGGAGATAATCGGCAAGTAATTACATTTCTGAAGATGCCCGATAGAAATGTTTTAATTATAAACAAACAAAAATTGTATCTAAATCCTATTTATCTGTGGGTTTAACAAAGTTCTGTTTTACAAGCTTTTACATCTATCACATCTATTTTCTGTTGCAAAGTCTTTCGTTTTTCACAGCGGCTCCTTTTTCCTTTTTAATTAGACCCAATTACTTATTTCCTTGGGAAATACCCTCGCTTTAGGAAGCTTAAGTAATATCTGCTGGGGATTCGTGAACACAGCTGTCATAGTGAGCTATTAACGGATTTATAACTCTGCCTTTTAATACATTGATGTGTGTAACTCCCTGCAGAAAACGGCTTCATGAATAGTCAGCAAGTTGGTGTTTTTCAGGATTATATTGGAAAAACTTAAACATTCAGGAACGGAGCAGATATTTTAAGCTCGATATGGGTTGCCAAATATTTTCACTTATTTTAAAGCTGCAGACCAAGCAATATCCTAAATCAGTTCTATACTATACTCAGAAAATCCTTTTTTTTTTCTTTTTAAACTGAATGCCATTTTTAATGTATTATAATGTAACAAGCAAATTTTGTTCCTATAGCAACCATTTACAAAGTCACATCTCCTTCCTCTTCTGAAACAGACTATGGCACACTCCTTTTTGAGGCTTGCCCTCTCTCTAACAGAGCACCAATTGTATCTTGTGACTGCCTGGTCACATGATCTTCCATACAGAACTTTGCATCTTTGGTCCTCTTCTGCTGCACTGACAGACATTTAGTGAACCCCCGAGACGAGTCTTCGCCTATTGATCACAGTAGAACGGATCGATCGGCAACTTGGCTAATTACTTATCATTGTGTGGATATTTTTTAATTTTTAAAAAAAATAAAACGGCAGCATGGACTGCTGCTTTAACTTAAGTACGCCATATATACAAATATTTGTGCCCCAGTATATCCCTTTTGTGTATGTTGCCCTATGTCATTTTTGCACATGACATGGTGCAGTCACAATAGAGATTAATCCTTATCTAAAGTAAAATTGAAAGGGTGTATTCAAATACTTGGCATGCGTGCCATCTTTGTGTCTGCCCAGCACAGTGGCGCCTTATCTCTACCGGCGCTGGGTTTTTTCTTTATTGGCAGGACAAGCTCTAGTGGTGTCACTGTCATGTTCTCCATTGGTTGATCATTAAGTGCCAATTACCGGGATACTTCTTCTTGAGTTTGTTCTATATTTGATCCCAGATTTGCACCTGTCTTCTGATTAACATAGAGGTTGAGCAAGTTTAACTTTTCTTCCCATCTGTGGTTTAAAAAAAAAAGTGTATATGTGTAACCTTGTTGGGTGACTATTTACTACTCGTGCTCTCTGTTAACTTGTTTAGTTTCACACGTGCATGCTCGAGCCCCTCCCAATTTCTCATGGTTGACACTGGGAGCAGTAGTGTGGTGGCTGGGTTAGCCTGTAGCGTGAGTAGGAACTTTCTAGTTTTTATGGGGAGGGGCAGCAGGGGTTCTGATGCCCCTCCTGTGAGACAGAGGAGGGTTTTTTGTAGAGACTCCGTTAGCGGGGCAGGTAGAACAGCCACAGCAGCGCAGTAGTTGCTTTTCCTGGTACCAGTAGTACTGTGGCTGTACCCCCTGTTGTGTGCATGCCTTAGGCCGCGGCCAGGGTGAAAAAGCGCTTGCTCTAGCGCCGTGAAGTCAAGCGCTGAAGAAGCTGGGGCGATTCCTGACCTACAGGGTTCGCCTTCATTGGCTGAACCATGCACGTGACCAGGGCATAGCGTGACAAAGCATTTTTTGGTGTCTGCACGCGTTGCTCGCGTGCGCGCGTTGTATGGACGCTACAATTGAGTTGTTTTGGTCGCAGGCGTGCTCTCACCCAGGACGAAGCTTTAGGAACCTGCTGCTCAGCCTGTGTTAGAGGAACAAGTTGTGTCTGAGTTGAGCTTGGGGGAGATAATTCTACCTCCTTCAAACTCATTCTTTGAAAGTAGCTCATTCTTAGAGGAAGCGGTTAGTACTGAGGATATAGAGGCTAGTTCCTGTTTGTTGGAGATTGAGTTTCTGTCGGGGTCACCTTCTGTCAGCCACTATTTCCTCTGTCATTGACCTTAGGTGATTCTGTGTAGTAACTGAGTGTTAATGCACAAGCCAATCTTTTTGAACATGATGGAAATGCAGGTTAGGCCAGTGTCATGGTTGCTGGAGCAAGGCTTAGTTCTAGCCTGTTGTGGTCTGCCACATTTTGAATCGTAGTCCCTGGATATGAATTCAGCTGCCCAACCCCTCTACTGCTGCTCTTTCTGGTCTAACTGGGGCAGAGGAAGCATCACAGGTGCTGGTGATGTGGAGGTTCACAAAGAAGTGGGTAGAGTAGCAATAGGGAGTGCTTCCGGCAGTAAGCTTTAGTCCTGACTGGATCAGGGGGTAGCCAGTCATTGAAGATTGACACTGACATTGGTGGTGATGGTGACTCTCCAGGTGGGCTTAGCGAGGAGCATCTAGGTGAGGTGGAAGAGCACAGACATTCATCTTGAAGACCTCACATGGTAGGCCCTGGCTGGCATTCATGGTATTCCATCCTCCCTGAGCTCGTAGGCACCCCAGGGGCATGATTGTCTACCCAGAGGAGCCACCTATGTGGTGTCGTAGTTATCTGAATTACCGCATCATAGGAGGGTGGGTGAATCTTTTGTGGTCCGTTTGCATCCTTTTGTGGTGCAGCGGTGCGTAGGGGCCATCGGTGAACCTCCTCATTCTCCTGGTGGTAGGTTGCCGCTCTTGGTCATATAGGAGAGCCACCACCACACCTTGAAGGACATCACCCATTCCTTCTTGACTACACGCCAGGCCCAGTCGGGCTCCACAGACCATTCCTTCTAGGAGTACTGCAAGAGCCTCAACCACCGATGCAACAACCTGGCTGTACAGTCCGGGAAGCGCCTTGGAGAAATATCTGCTGGGGATCGTCCAACACGACTCTGCAGATTGTAAGCTCTTCGGAGCAGGGACTCCTCTTCCTAAATATTACTTTTATGTCTGTAGCGCTTATTGTTATTTGTATTATTTGTTATCTATGTGATTGTCACATGTATTACTGCTGTGAAGCACTATGTACTTGGCATTCAGTAGCCGAGCTCTGTCATGGGTGCTGTGGAATTTGTTCCTTTCAAATGCATCCCAAACTGTGGGCTGGTGAATATCTGGCTGCTTGTACTACCAGCGCTGCCATGTCTGTTTTTTCCCGCTGCTAGCACTTGGAGCACACTCATTGCTATTCGTCATCCCTATTACACCTAGATCATCTAGAAGGAAATGGGGGTAAGCGGGAGAGGGAAGGCTCCCGCATCAGCTAGAATACATGAATGAATAATGAATAGTCAGAGATCATATCCGGTGCAGAAGGGGATAAAGGGTAGATAAACAAAACAAAGGAAAGATTCCCCCCTGAATGCACTCGGATCAATCTATATAATGTGTTATTACAGATTAATTAAAAATAGTTTTATTAATATCCTAAATATAAAATAATGATTGTACAGAGGGGTATGGTAAACAAATCCATGGCCAACCCCAAGAAGAAAAATGGCATACCAACAAATTAATTAACAAATATTGAACCTTATTACATACATCTACGGAGAGATGTCAAGATAGAAAAATTACACCTAAGCACATTGTTATATACCCTCAGTCTAAAACAACCCATGCAGAGTTAAGCGCAAACCTATTGTCTAGATGCGCTTTTATCTATAAAACCGACAGACTCAAATTTTGAATGGACTGTCGATACTGAATCTGGAGGGTATGTTGCTAAGGGAAAAAAATCCATGGAATACCAATATGCGCTGGCAGTTCATACAGCCAGGCGAAAAAGGTGTGATTGCAAATACAAAAATCGGCGTGAGATCACAATATCAGCACATCGTAGTCGCTCTGTGTTAATAACCTTATATAGTGGCACATTCAACCAGCCTAATATACAATCCTAAATAGGGCTAGCACCAAGTGTGCTAACTGATAGCCCTGAGGCACGGTTCAATGACCGTATCAAGTTATAGCCTCTATTAAACTAGGATCGATTAACACATAAACTTACACCTAGATCATAATCACAATGAGCCAATTGTAAGAGTGTTGGTGGTCTGCGGTGAGCTATTCTGTCCGCTTGCATCTGTAAACTGTTGCATCACTGCTATAAGCCTCCCCCCACCACACCCCCCCCCCCATTAGTCTTACCCTGAGCATCTATGACCGATGGCGGATCATGTACCCTCTTAATGCAGAGATGGGTGCCTGCCCTCCCCATTCTCACAACGGTTTAACAAAAGGAACGGGATCTGCATTCCTATCATTCTAAAAGCGCTGCGCAATAACTCTTGTATTGGAAATCCGGTCTAGAGGAGACCAAAATGGTGGTGATCATAGTGAGTGGTGTCACATGAACCAATGATACCAATGACAATAATGACATTGCATTCTGTAGAGCTGGCATAGATGGTCTAACAAAGGGTATGGAAGAGGAGGAGGGTGTCTGTGTATGTGGTGTTTAGTTATGTTTAAATATTGAATATGTAGGTGTGTTACTGCTTGCAGTTTTTTCTTCACTTGTTAATGCGTTTTCAATCCTTTTACAATAATCACAGTATCGTCAATTGCCTCCTGAAGCATGATCACTTTCATCACCACCTCCCACTTTCCAATTGTAAATCAGTTTCTCGCCATCAATCCTCATTCATAACAAGTGATATTTGAATGGATGAATTGGCATGAAGTCCATCCCGCACTGCTCCTAAGTCTTGTCCCTGTGACACTCCCTCTCTGGCTGCCTTAACAGCTCTTCACTGTCTTGTAGTATCAATAACAGAGCTTGTATGGTATTAGTCAGTGCTGATGACTGATCATGATCTACCTTTTGAAGATGGCCTTGGTGGCAGTAGTGTGGTACCGACTTTTTCGTAGAACTGAGTGAGAATGAAACAATCTGGTTCTCCCCATTCTTTATCAGTAGTAGCCCTAGGCTGACTTCCCAGTTTAATTCTCTTTAAAACTTGAGGTTCATTGTCTAGGTGGGGACCTTCTGCTGTGGGTTTAGGAATGTGATTCCTTGTCATTGTCGTCCACCTCTTGACACGCCACGTCTGGTGTTGGACATCATTTATAGCCTAGGTCAGACACTGATGGTCTGCTGCTACAGCACAGCCCCCACCAACCACTGCCACTAGCCACTCCACTAACTTCCAGTCATGGTATTCTACTAGTGGTAGTAAAATGAAAAAATATATATAATAGAAAAAAACATGCATGTGACGCATAAATTATGTCATGCGGATGGTATCAAGTAATAACAGTAGCAACTTGTTCACATTCTTAATTCTGCTGGTGGTATAAAGTTATACTAATGGAATGACCAGTGGGGGGGGGGGGGGGGGGGGATGTGTGTGTGTGTGTGTGTGTGTGGTGTGTGTGTGTGTGTGTGTGTGTGTGTGTGTGTGTGTGTGTGTGTGTGTGTACCCGTGGTTGTGGTAATCGTCTCTATAGTGGGAGACACGAGAGAGAGCTATGAATGACTGGTTGCTAGAACTAAATAAATAATTAAAGTTACCCTCCCCCCCTCCCACTCCCCCACTGGAATTGTATTGTCTGTTATTAATATACTGATATATTGGTAGACAATAGACACAGTACAGAAGTGGAGCCCAGGCCGCAGGGACATGGATCAGACTATGGACTTGACATTGGACAGTCACTCTATGTGTTCGGACTCGGATGTACTGTATGTATCTGGCATACCCATAACATCTAGCACTCCAACCAGCTGTGAGGCAGGGCCGTACTCCACGCTAACACCTGCGAATCTACATGGGTTCAGCTGAATATGTTGGCACTTTGCAAATACAAATTGTGTGTGACAATCACGCTCGGTGTACTGTAGGTGTTGGTTGAAAAATATAGATCGCAATATTAAGTAAAAAATATTACAAAAAGGGTTACCATAACTCACCCCTGCCACACGCAGCACTTATCTAAGATCTGACTCCAAAAGACTGTTCATGGTCCCAAAGTTCAGCAAAGTATCCGGTCGCTCCTCCTCTTACCGTGCACCCCAAAACTGGAACAGTCTACTGGAGACTCTCACAGCCACCACCCGTCTTAGTTCTTTCAAAACTAAAGCTGTCTCACATTTTAATCTGGTCTGTAACTGTTACATACGCCTATAATATATATTATCTCTAACTGTGCATGCAATGTCTTGTACAGTATATAATGTATAACCATGCTCACTTATGTAACTATATTTGTAACCATGTATTTGTCATCAGAACTCTGTGCCCTGGACATACTTGAAAATTACTTCCTGGTAAAACATTTAATAAATAAAACTATTAGTGCCATTAATATAAGCAAGAGGTACTTAGTCCAATATATGGTAAATATGTTATCTAGACGCAAGATGGGGGCCAACGAAGTGCTGTTACTCGTGTTCTTGTGTTTTATTGCCTAGAAGATAAGAGCGCAACGAGATGTATTCAATAGAAAGGGTTAAAACATGCATTCACAATCTTGTGTGTCTGAATTAGCATGTGAAAGTTTTATAAAGGTCTTTTCAACCTGGTCCAAATATAAACTGGACGCAAGAGGCACGGTCTCTCCTCCGGCAGAAGGCAGCGCTTGGTGTTAAATGTTCTCATTATATTGTAGGTCTTAAATGCCAAAAGTGTACTCGGCACTTCACAAAGAATACAGTACAGGGAATTGTAATACAATAAACGCAGCAAAAACAGACAATAGGAAAGGAAATCCCTGTGCCGAATAGCTTACAATCTAAGTGGTATGATGGGAGACAGCAGGTGAGGGAATAAGTGCTGTAGATGGCAGTGCTTGGTCGCAATGGTTGTAGGAGTGACTGTGTGGGTGTGGGACAGTAGCCATGAGTGCAGGCTATTTGGATGTCTGATTTGGAAGAGGAGTTTTAAGGTTAGTCGGTGTTAAATTAGATACTGTAGGTTAACACCATTAGCAGGGGAAGAGGTGGCAAGGAGGCTTGGGTGAGAGCAAGTTTGACCCTAGCTGGGTCCAGGATTAGGAGAGATATCCCAAGCAGCAAGGAGGAGTAGATAGAGGGTGTGTGGGGGTGCTTTTTATTGAGGGGTAAAGAAGTTGTTGGGAAAGAGGTGTATACATAATGGTGCAGTGTATGGGCACATGCATAGGTGGAGAGGAGAGACGAAGAAATGTGGATCGGCGGGGAGTGGGGAAGTTGGAGAGAACAGAAACGCCCATAAAGGAGTGAGGAAACAGTACAGGCGGTCCTCGGTTATCCGACGAAATGCGTTACTCAAAATGGCGTCGGATAGTGAAGCGTCGTAAAGCGAAACCCGTTTTCCCATAGGAACACTGTTTAAATTAAACGTTCCGTTCCTGAAGGCATTTTTAATGCTAAAATACACAGAAAATTTTACTCAAGCAATAAGATATGCTGCACACACACAGATTATGATGTAAACATTATATTTATTGATTCCAGAACTGTAAAATAAAACTATAAAAATAAAACTATGCTGTATTCTGTACAGAAATGTACATGAGCAAAAAAAAAAACATCAATTATTGGAGGAAGATGATGGGGGGGGGGGAATCTTCAATAGACAACGGACTTTTTGGAGGTGATGTAGGTGCAGTTGAAGGTTTCGGCCTCTTGAAGAACCTCTTCATTGAAATCTGTAGCAGCTGATTTGGTTAGACACCCCACGACTGACTGTTGAACTCTGTTCAATGTTAGGGTCATTGTCCTCAAATATGGCCAGTGCGCTATCAATGTGCTTGAATGCCGCAGCCAACATTTTGCTTGACAATGATTTACGTGGCTGTGGCTGTGCCACATCAGCAGATTGGTGGGCCTCCTCTTCAGCAATTTTTTGCTCTTCTAATTGCATGAGGTCTTCATTGCTCAACTCGTTAGAATGTGAGGCGAGCAACTCCTCAATATCCTCGGTTTCCACCTCCAAGTTGAGATCTCTGGCCATTTGCACAACAGTTTCTGTAACTTCTGCAACAGTCTCTGTAAGGCCTTGGACATCAGACACAAAATCCGGGCACAAATTACACCAAACTCCATTTAGATTGGATTGTTTCACCTCATTCCATGCCTCTCCGATGTTTCTCACTGCATGAAGAATGTTGTAACCCTTCCAAAATTCTTTTAAGGTTGGACCACCTTCCACATCGGTTGCTCTGATGGCCTGGGCAAATGTTCGCCTTAGATAGTAGGCCTTGAAGGAAGCGATAACCCCCTGGTCCATCGGCTGTATCAGTGAGGTGGTGTTGGGGGGCATGAACACCACCATGACGTTTGGATGATGGTCATCCAGGTACACGGGATGGCCAGGAGCATTGTCCAGGAGCAGCAATGCTTTGAAATCGAGGTTCTGGTTCATGCAATATAATTGCACTGGAACCAGTCCTCAAAAAGGCTCCCTGTTACCCATGCCTTACGGTTGGACTTCCAAATCACTGGAAGTGTGCTCTTTGCATAACCCTTGAATGCCCTAGGGTTTTCTGCATGATAAACAAGCAAAGTTTTAGCTTGAAATCACCTGCAGCATTTGATCCAAGCAGAAGAGTCAGCCTGTCCTTTGCAACTTTAAACCCGGGCATAGATTTTTCCTCTCTTGCAATGTAGCTTCTACTGGGCATTTTCTTCCAGTAGAGCCCAGTCTCATCAACATTGAACACTTGACGTGCGCAATAGCCACTGTCCTCTATAATTTTGGCCAATGTAACAGGGAAGGTTTTAGCTGCCTCCTCATCAGCACTAGCAGCTTCACCGGTCACTTTAATGTTATGCAAGTTTGCCCTCTCTTTAAACCGCATAAACCAGCCCTTACTTGCAGTGAACGTTTCCTCAGTGGCCCCTTCTCCATGCTGTTGCTTAATGTCCTCATACAGACTCAAAGCCTTGGCCTGAATTAAGGCTAACTAATGGGCACATGACGCTGGGATTGATCTTCCAGCCATATGATGAGGAGTTTTTCTACCTCAGCAATATGACCAGCACGTTGCCTTATTGTCGTACCTTGCATAGGTGCTGAGCCCTTGATCTGTTCCAGGATTCTTGCCTTGTCTTTGATTATAGTCACAATAGTTGTGCGAGGTATATCCAAGGAACGTCCAATTTCTGTGTTCGTCTCTCCTTTCTCAGAGCGCTTTATGATGTTTTGCTTGGTCTCCAAAGTTATAGATTTTCTATTCCTTTTTGGAGTAACAGCACTTTGCTTTTTGCTTTGATCAGCCATGGTTTAGGGCCTAAAATACACCACCAAACCTTCACACAGACTGTTCAGAATGATTTCCCTAGCCTGCAGCCGCCTGGTTGTTCATTTGTAGCAATTTTTAAAGCGTCGTAAGAGCGTCGGATAAGCCGTTCGGGCGTCGTAAAACGGGCCATAGGGATGCATTGACAAGCGTCAGATAAGCCGTTCGTCGTAAAACGAAGCGTCGTAAAACGAGGACCGCCTGTAAATAGAAAAAGCAATAGGGAGGGCATAATGAGATGCAGGAGAGATTAAACCAGTTAATGGAGGATAGGAAGAGTACAAATTATCACAGCATTTAGAAAGTCGAGTTCTCACAGCTGCAAAGTTGTTGTTGTTGTTGTTGTTGTTGTTGTTGTGGTGCAGGGTCCAGATTTTCTTGTATTATTCACCTCCGAATTTCAACTCCAGTATTAACTCCAGACACTTTCTATGTGACACTTTAAGATGTTACACACAGCCGTATGGCTCACAGCCAAGATAGACTGCCTTAAATGCTATAAAAACACATTCACTTGACGAACAATTAAAGAAGGGGTCTGCCTATTCAGCTCATACCAGGTAGTTGTTAATTAAATGTATCAATTGTAGATGGGCTTAAAATTGATAGAAGGGTTCCAATCAGACAAACATACCTGTGTGAGGAAATGAAATCAGAATGTTGGTCTATGGTATTCAGTATGCATCCATGTTTAGAGACATTAAAATATATAGAAAGCATCCACATAGCTCCAGTATTAACTCCGGCAGACACTTTATATGTGACACTTTTTAAGATGTTACACACAGCCATATGTTTGGTGAAACCCTCCATCCGGTCCTGGGAGTCACAAGATGCTGGCGTCACCGCTTTATCGTCCACACCACTCGCTCCATTTATTTGAAAATGGGTGGGGGGGGGGGCGGGGGTGGGGAGAAAAAAAAGAGGGAATTTGGCCGGTATCAGATGGGTCATGAATGTTGACCCCAAATGCGATGTTCCCGGCGGATTCAAATTATTTGCCCATCTCTACTTTTTAAAGGTCTCCCGCTTGCTTGACTTTCTCTGCATACGTACTGCCCTGGTAAGAATGTCGTCCGATTTAACGTTGCCCGTGTCTAGATCGGAGGTGAACAACTTTTTTATAACCTAGGCGCCAGCTCGATTGTTTGGGAGCCAAACTTGTGTTGAGGGTCAACTGTTCTGGCAAACTCCCCGGCGACACACACATACAGTAATGCACGGAAATGCATCCCCCTTTCATTGACATTCAGAGCAGTGGTGGGCAGAGTCCTGACGCGCTCTCCTCACTCCCGCACTCGGGCATTGCACCGCCGCTGACCTTCCACCCGCACTCCTCACTAAGTGGCGTGGTGGTCACTTGACCTGTCAGTCACCACTGCAGACTTGCTTTGGTGAAGCCTGTCGCGGCGCTGACTGACGGGCCAAGTCACTGCCGCATCCCAGGTGCCGGGGGACACACATTTTAGGCGACTGCCTGGATTTTACCACTTTACACTGTCTAGCATTTGGTGTTTGAAGATGCAGTTCCCTCCATTATAACCTAATTTGAATGTTTGGTGTTTAACTCTTTTTGTGGTCTGGTACTCCTGGGAACCCATGACTTAGTAGCCAGAACAGCCCCACGCCCCCCACCGGTCAACAAAACTTTGGCTCCTAAATATTCTAGTGGTTTCCAACTTTAAAAAAAAAAGTGCGTTATCAGTGATGTACAGGTAAAACCGAGGTTATTGGACCCGCTGATAGCTCAGTATATCAGTAGGATTTAATGGTAGTGCGAACGCAGAATATCCCACCATGACGCGCCAGCGTAGTTGGAAATCCCTAACGTATGTGGTACGTAATGAGGACCCCCATGGTGTTAGCCCAATGTACTTCTATGGGGCCCTCTCTGGGTAAAAGGCCCAAAGCCTGTAGTAGTATTCATATAACTGCTGTTTTTCTCGCCTGTTTTTTAACTCCTTCAGGCAGGACAAAAACGTCTTATCGTAATCTTCTCAGATGAGGTTCTTTCCGCTCTAATGTCCCTAATTAAGGGACACAGCAGCCATTCATTTATGGCTTTTTTTTTTAAGGCATACAATACACCCTTTGAACTAGAGGTGAAAACCGACACACAGCAGGGTGAAGAAATGATTAAAAATACAAAGTAAATAAGCATTTTATTTTGGATTTCTAAAAATATTTTACCAAGAAGTAATTGCGTTTAGTTCTCGTTTTCAAGTATGTCCTGGGCACAGAGTTATAACAATACATGGTTACATTAAATGAACAGGGGTTATACATTCAATTTCTAGACATTGCATGGACCGTTAGAGATCATATTACAGGCGTATGTAACAGAATTAAATCGAGACCACGGAAGCCTTTTAATTACTTATTCTGGAAGCGGTTTTGAGAGTCTCGGGTGGATTGTTTGTCATGAGGTGCACGGGAAGAGGAGAAGGAGGAACAGCCGGATTGTTTGTTATAAGAAGTGGGGGACTCGGCGCTAATATAATCTTACTACAACATATATAGATTCTGATGTTGGTGCATAATACAAAATGATAATGCAGTGACTAGTAAATTAAATATTTAAAACTTCTATTTTCTCAGACGTAGTAATGAAATCAATGTGTAGTGAGCAGATCCTAGGAATCTCGTGGGGATCCCAAAGAATAGGAATGGACTTCTTGGGGCGCAGAAGATTGTTATGAGGAATAAAGGCAAAGACAATATGTAGTGTAGTATGTCTGTGCGCAGATCATTTTAAACTAACACTACACCCTCGCAGTAGATCTGATTCTCTTGGTGTGTTGATTCGTTGTTTCCTGGCGGTTATTCAGACCCAGGAAAAGTTTCCACAGTGGGATCACCCACTGTTCCTGGTGCTGCTACATTGTAGCGGCCACACACTCCAAGGCTGCGGTCCCAGTCATGACTTTGACACGCCCGTCCGGCGGGCGGGGGGGGGGAGGAGCGGCGCGTGCACAGCACTAACCGCGATCTGCGGTCTGAGGAGAGAGAGGGAGCTTGCGACGGGAGCGGGCGTGGTCGGGGATTTGTGGGGGCGTGGCCATCACGTCACGGGGCTGGTTCGCCCTCATTGGGTGAACCGCCGGTGGGGGCGTGGCCACGCCTCTGTCGCTAGGAGTAAACTCTATTTCCCCTGCCTCCCTGAAAAGCTGTCGTGCAGAGCAGGAGGAAATTGCGCGTCAGGGTAGCAACTGGGACCGGAGGTACTGGGGGCGGAGTTTAATCGCATAGCGCACGCCGAGACGTGCGCTGTAGTAATTACTGGGACCGCAGCCTTAGATTAATGAGAGCCTAAAAGTGTATTAACGTTATTTAATATAAAAAATAAACATGGATAAAATCAAACTCGCAAACCTGAGTCGATCTGGAGTTGCGGTCGGGGCTGGGATGGTTTTTCACACAACAGTGGTTTCTTCACCTCCCGGAGTGCTGCTCCTGATGTCTTCTCCGCCCACGTTGGATGTTACTGCTGACTCGACGAGAGCTGCAGTCTCTCACTCTGGTCTGCGTCCTCGCTTTCACACTGGCTCTGCACACCCAACGCATTTTACAGCGCTATTGGCCGCTTCCTCATATGGAAATTAGTACTGTACCAGCTGAGAAATACAATGAAAAGCGTTCAGTCTATAAAGAGAGACATCTGACTAAGGCTGCGCTTATAGTGCCGGCGTTGGCGACACAACGTCACGCTGCGGTCGCTGGAAAAATCAAATTAAAGTGACTTCTAGCGATTGCGACCAATCCCTTTGGTTTTGAAGCGACGTCGTGTCGCTGTCACTATAAGTGCAGCCTTAGTCAGATGTCTCTCTTTATAGACTGAACGCTTTTCATTGTATTTCTCAGCTGGTGCTAATTTCCATATGATTTAAGTGTTTGAATGTGCTACTTAGTGGGCACTTTTACTATTAATACAGATGAAACATGATGATAAACTCATACAGTACATAAAAAATCCTAAAATCACACTTACAAACTTACATTTTTATTGAGTCAAATAATACAGAATAATCCATAGTCAGAATTTGTTCTCCTAAATCAATAACATTAATACAGCAAATAATACAGATAAAATAACGAAGGGGGGGTGATGGGGCGAGGAAATGTCCGGATCAGACCCATTATTTGATGCCTGGAGACAGAGGAGTTGATGAGAAAAATAACAGTGAATGCTCGTATGGAAAAACATCTATGGGAGCGTGACACTGGGTTTACGGACTCTGATCTGGATGTGTTCTCCGATATCCATAATACTGGTGGCTCATTATATCGGTTACTATAAATTTGGATAATATATAGATTTAAGTTGATTCCAAAACATGTTAAAATGAATATAGATATATTATGTAAAAACCTATATAACAATATCTATGTATTATTCCTATAAACGATGAAAGCTCTTTTCTAATCAGAGGGGACACCTACATTTTGTAACAAAATAATGAATCTTCCACACAAAAAAAAACAGGAAAGCAAAAGCATTTACCTTATAAATATAATGAATTAAAATCTGAAGAATGAATCTCTTAAAAATGAACCCAGATACAAATTAATATTTAAACCAAGTGGTAATAGTTTAACTAATTAATCCAATAGGGCTCTCCCCTGGATATGTTGCCCTATTTCCCCCTCCCCAGTGGGGTTTTGGGCATTCTATACCAATGCAGATTAGTCCTTCAGGGTTTTGTTGATGATGGACTTGGTGGTTTGACACTGTGTCGTTGTGTGTGTGTGTGTGTGTGTGTGTGTGTGTGTGTTTGTATATATATTCCTTTAGTCTATTTTTAAGTGGTCTGCTCATCCTTTTGATATTTATTGTAACCCACACACAGGGGCACTCAAACATATAAATGACAATCATATTTACAATTAATATAAAAAATCTTATAACTGACACCTGTTATTCAATTTAATTATCTTGCAGTTCTTACTATAATTGCAGGATTTACATGATGGCCTATTACAAATAAAATAACCCTAGGTTTGATTTCTTTTTATTTAATGGCTTGTGGACAGCTTTGTGCTAATCTCCTCGGTTTTGTTCGGCGCCTGCCTATAGATAATCTGAGGTTCTTTTGAAATTAATTCTTTTAATACTATATCTTTTCTTAAATATTTTCTAATTTTCTTTATACAGGGTGCCATTTTGTTGTATCCTGTTTTATAAATGGATTTTTTTCTCCTGACCCATCCCACCGTCTTCTCTCTCTTTTTGGCTTGTATTTTATTAATTCTTTCTCGCTTCTAATATTGCTCTATCTAATTCTTCCATTTTGTACTTCCCATCTACAAATCAGTTTCATTTTTTTTTGCTCCTCCCACAAACCCATGAATAGGTTTGCATAACTCCGTGCGAATCTGGTGCCCATAGCTGTGCCGCACCTCGGTCAATATTTATTATGAAAAGAATAGTTGCAACAGTTCTAAGATTCTTTGTTGAACCTTGGGAAACTCCAACAGTCTGTTGGAGTCAGATCTCGGTTGATCAGTGCTGTGTGTGGGGGGTAGGGGTGAGGAGCTTGTTCAAATAGGTGGGTAGCTTGCCCAAAAATTATTTGAAGGCAAGACAGAAAAAAATTACTTTGGCTATCTCTTGAGTCCAGACTTCATCTCGATCTTTGAGCATTTTGCAGGTAAGATTCGGGTGCTGTACCCTATACAAACTATGTCCCCATAGTCTATAATTGGCATTAGCATCTGCTGTGCGATGTGCTTTCGGACCAGCGGGCTTAAGGAGCATTTCTTACTATAAAGTACACCTAGTTTGGCATAGCTTTTGGATGTCGGAGTATCAATTCGGAGTATCAATATGCAACCTGAATGTTAGGTGGGCGTAAAACTCAAATTCAGAGATACTTAAAACTAGTGACGAGGACTAGGATGGTATTGCAGTTGATTCTGATCTGTGTCTCTGTTGTTGGAAGCTTTAGAAATGTAGCCATGGTCCCAAATACCATCAGTACAGTTTTGTCTTTATTTAAAAACAGTGTTTTGGGAAAGCCAGTATTAAAATTTTGAAAAATCAGATTGAAGTACGTGTCCAAGATCTGTGTGTATAAAGGTTTGTCAGCCGCATACATGTGCATTGACGCCTCCTTACAAGCTGTAGATAGAACATTAATGAAGACTGAAAAGAGTAGGGCGCCCAGAACAGAGCCCTCTGAAACCTCAAGTGCTATCCAAGGGGTTGGAGCCTGAGACACACATTGGGATCTTCCAGGTAGGTATGAGTGAAACCTGTTTAAAGTTTTCTCCTATAGTTGTCTCAGTTTCATCCCACACTGCAATGAGATTCAAACACTTAAGAGGGTAGTTACCGTGAAGTAGTTTGGGTAATAGCTAGATTGCAGTTGGCTAATTAAATTTATCTTGGTATTGTAATCACATGGGAGTGGACACATTTTTTCAATGACTTTAGATTGTATTGGGAGAATAGCGTTGGTCTATAGTTAGAGACATTGGTCTTGTCTGCACTTTTGTAGACTTTGACAACTCTAGCAGTTTTCAAGGTCTGTGGGATATGGCCTGAAGACAAAATAGTTGGTCAGCGGTATGGCAATGATTGGGGCACGAAGTTCAAGGAACTTTGATTGCTCCAGGTCAGGTCCACATTGGCTGGTTAGTTTTAATATTCGGAGCGCCTGTGTAATCTCCCCTTCAGATACTGGGACAATCTGAAAATTGTAAACCCTTTTGGGAGGGGGTGAAGCTATAGGGGTTCAGCTTCCTGATTGTAGTTGGGGTTGCACTTTGGGGGGTTTGCTACTTCCATACTATAAACATATTAATTGAATGAGTTTGCAATGTCGGTGGGATTTGTCAGTGTAGTATCTTCCTTTTTGTTATTAGATGGTGGTTGATGGCTGGAATATATTGTTGTTGACCTTTCAGAAGTTTGCTGGATTTTAAGTATTGTGATAAAGATTGTCCTAGTAATAGTGGGCTTTTGCTAGTCTTGTTTGCCTGGTGGATTCGATCCTTGGTAATGCCACTTTGTATCTTTTCTACAAGGCATCCCTAAAATGGTAAAGCACAATAAGGTTGGATGTAACACACGGATGGTGGAACCCCTGTACTCTTGTTTTGCATAGTGGGGCATTGGTTTCGCATATTTTTAAGAAGTAATGGGATTTTCCTTACACAGTAAACTGTTGCATGGTCACTGAAAATGTTAGTTGGCATACCAGAGGATTGCTGTCTGTTGGGACAAGAGGATCAAATCCAATCTATCAAGGAATGGTTGCCGGAAGGTTTGGTCAGTGTGGGTTGGGACATTAGTTGGGTTAAATTTAGTGACTTGAATTGTGTCCAGATTTAGTTTTTTAGGGTCAAACCAATTGAGTTTGAAATCCCTAGAAGCTAACAGCTTAGTTTTCCCATTCAGAGAGGTAAATGAGTGATATCAGTCAGCGGTTGTAGTGGGGCTTTAGGGTGGCAGTAGATGCCAGCAATAAGAATCGACTTGGAGAGGGGAGAGAAACTAGCTTTTAAGAGGGGGCTGCGGGGGGGGGGGGGGGTGGGGGGAGGGAGCGGGGGGGGGCCGGGCGACGATTTGCTGCAGCTGGATCTTGGCAGTGAGTTGCAAGAACGCTTTTCATGGTAGGGTTTTGACCGGAGCACTGTGCTTCAATGTAGCCGGGAATCTAACCTGAGTCCGGGGTACATTTTTGGGGTCTCCAGTAACTTCAGCGGGGTTCCAAATAGACGCAATCTGAAAGAAGTTTCTCTGTCAAACCTACCCTGAAACTCACAGCCTAGAAATCTCCTGGTCCCAGCATCCCAGGAAAGGCAAAACACGTAAATCTTTAATGTCGCATAATTTGCACACAGTCACAGAAATGCATTTAGGACATCTGGGTCCAAGAGCTGACACTCTAGGGCCCCAACACACGGATCAGGGGTAACCAAGTGGGCTTGACCTTTATTGATGAGCCTGGTTAACCCCTTCACCGTCACATGGGGCAATTTAGCAGTGTAAATATGCATGGGGAACTGCCCTTTAACTAAAGGCCTATGTTTTTACTGGTTTGTAATTGCTGAAACTAACTACTGAGCTGATACATGTGCATGAACTAATCATTTTTGTCTTTCTTAGGCCGCGTCCATGTTTAGTGCTTGCGGGCGGAGGCGCACTTCCGCTCGGCACTGAGCCCCTACAGCCGCATTGAGAGCGGCTTTAGTAGGGGCTCGCCTACGCTTCCGCGCGCAAGACCTTGCGGAAGTGTAGGTCTTAGGGAAATTTTACATTTTCCCGCTTGCCTGCGCGCAGGGCCGGT
Organism: Ascaphus truei; assembly: GCA_036426205.1. NCBI lineage: Eukaryota > Metazoa > Chordata > Amphibia > Anura > Ascaphidae > Ascaphus > Ascaphus truei. The sequence goes on from WSYH01001100.1 coordinate 42,633, forward strand.
CACGTGAGCGGTTCGCCCAATGAGGGCGAACCAGCTCCGTGACGTCACTGGCCCGCCCGCTGACACCCCCCCGGACGGCGCGCTGTCTAAGGCTGAGCCTCCGCACGCCAGTAGGAACCCTGGCCGAGGCCTTAGGCTTCTTTTCAGTGACTGTAATGTTCATTTAAATGATTGTCTACTGTTTGAGCAAAACAGCTGGTGGTTTTTATTATCTCTGGTGGGGAAACAAGTATATTTTAGTATACAACAAACCTTGCATTGATATGGTCTTTGCTTGGTGCCTGGGGATATGTATGAAATGAGAGAGCTTGTTTGTAACTCGGTGGGTGTTGGGTGTGGACATTTGTACAGTAAATATAGGGGGTAAAAGACTTATGAGGGTCACTTCCAGGCCCACCACATCTAGTTAATTTAATCTATAAAGAAAGCACAATATATGGCATAGTACAATAGGTATGAAACCTATAATAACATTTAAAATTGACATTCATCAATATTTTTTATTTATAAAATATTTTACCAGAAAAAAAAAAATACATTGTTACCTTGTTTTGAAGTATGTCCAGGACACAGAGTAAAAGGCGACAACATTGCAAGTTACTGTTACAAACATGTTTTAAAGTAGGAAACTGACCGTCTCTTTGATAAAGCGCCAGTGACGGCGAGAAACTCGTCAGCGATGCTCCTGTATTTTTCTTGTTTGGGCACCATGCTTCAATAAATTTTATTTTTATTTTTCACGATCATGCCTCCAGTTCTCTAAATTCGCTGCGCTCCCTTGATATCTCTCTTTTACAATCCATTGTTGGAAATATTCCAATTCCTTTCATAGGAAGTGCATAATTTGAAACTGGTTTAACATGGTTATGTGAATGTTTAAACCCACGATACATTCAATGCCTCAAGCTTCTAGAGCCTGATGGGAATAATTTATGAGGACACTGACCGTTCTCATCCCATAATGATACTTGTGTAATATACAATGTTATTAGTGTGTGGAAGTTTTGGGCATGTGCATGGGACGATAGTGGAACTGTGCGAGTGTTAACTTTAGTGCGATGCTTTAGCATTTGCTGTATAATGTGGCAACATCTTTCTTGTAAGCCCGATTTTCCCATCGGTGGCTGGTTCTTATGTTGTTATGTGTTTAAAAGTAAACTGGATTATTTTCTGATCGAGATTGGCTTTCTAGGGATATAAACGTACACATACTATATATCTGAGGTTTACACTATACACCTCATACATAGACCGTGGCGCATTGCAGACGCACCTACCTGAACGTCCTCCTTCCAACGCACCACTTGGATAGTAAACTCTTCAGGACGTGGACGCCTTTCCCTAATGTCCCATTTATGTGTGAAGCGCTTATTCCCATTATGTGGTATTATTTGTCACGCGTATTACTGATGTGATGCGCTATTTACATAGATGGCGCTGCTTACACACGCATACCCGCTTTAAAAAAAAATGTATTAGGCCATTACCTGCTAGTTGGTTTCTTTGAAAGAATGTGTAATTTCTTGTATACAGGCACACCCCACATTAACGTACGCAATGGGACCATGTATGTAAAGCGAAAATGTACTTAAAGTGAAGCACTACATTTATCCACTTATCGATGCATGTACTGTACTGCAATCATCATATACGTGCATAACTGATCTAAATAAGGCATTTGTAACAGGCTCTATAGTCTCCCCGCTTGTGCACAGCTTCAGTACATGTAGGGAGCTGGTATTGCTGTTCAGGACGTGCTGACAGGCACATGTGCGAGCTGCCGTTTGCCTATTGGGCGATATGTCCTTACTCGCGATTGTACTTAAAGTGAGTGTCCTTAAACCGGGGTATGCCTGTATAGAACTGATGTAAAAGCCTCTCTTACATACGTTATCACTGCCCTTGTTTACTCCATTTGTCCTTCAGTCCCGCCACTGCAATGCTGCTTTTTTTTTTTTTTTTTTTGAGTGATAATTGCATGTCGCACATATTTTATATTTTAACTAGTAATTGTCGGGGTTCCTCAAAGCCGTGCTACAAATAAAGCAGGCAATGCATTGTATATTTACCTACTTAGAGGGTGAATCCAGATGTCCCGGGTTTTTAGCCGTTTCTACGCATGCGCATTCGTACATGCACACGAGCGGTCGGCAACTGCCGAAAACGCATCCGCATCCGCGTTTTCACAAATATGGTCACTCAACCTATTTATCGAGGATTTTATCAGGAAGGATACATTGTTATATGAATGTCATTGTTGCCAGCGCTTATACATAACCCAATAGAATTCTCTCTTTCTGACTGATTTTAACCCCTATATACAGAGCTTTTTTACATTGACATTTTTCCCTAGTCGACACTGGAGCTTTTAGACTTGCTCTATTCCATTACAGTCATTTACTAAGCATTGTTCAGCTATAAGTGTCTTCCAGCACTTAAAGGTGTCTTATCAAAAAGACTGCTGGGTAAATATGGTCCATTATCTACCATTTTTTTTTTTTTTCCAAGAATGGGTTGGCTGTGAAGTGTCTGCACTTGATAACGGGTGTTTAATGCAGGAGACCCCTGAGGCTACGCTTATAGTGCCGGCGACGCGACGGTCGCTGGAAAATCAAATAGAGATGACTTCCGGTGATCGCGACCAAGCCGTCGCGCTTACTATAAGCCCACGCGACGGCGGCAATGCATTTGTTTTGCCGCGACGTCGCGTCACCGACACTATAAGCGCAGCCTTGTATAGCAGAACCTTGTCTCTGGCTTGCAGCATAAGGGGGTTAACCAGGAGTGACTTTGCATTGCTAGGCCCTCAGTGGATTAAGGTTTTCCACTTCCCTCCTGTACCCATAATGCCAGTATGCACCAATAAACCAGATCTGCGTTTGTGCGCAGGTCACCTCTTTGGTAAGCAGGACTTTTTTATTTTCTTTTTAGCATTCCCCATTTATTGTTTGTTCCTGGTAAAGACGTTTTTTTTTAATTCCGTGGCCGCCAGCAGATTGACTTCTGCACAAAGTGGGAGAGTAAGTAATCGTTCAGATCTAATAGAGAGTGACTTTTCCCACATAGAGAGCTGACTAAATCGCATATTTCCTTGGATTAGTCTCTATTTCACAGATCTGATGCCTGCTCTTTATCCCCAAACAAATGGTTCCTAATAAATGTTTACTGGAGTTGCCCATCGTTGCAAACATAAGCCACTTCCCATATACCCCTTCTCCCCCCCCCCTCCCCCACTGCAGGCTTGTATTACTACTTTAGTTTGTTGCCCAATACCTACATATTGGACTTGTTTTGTATGGATTGGACCTGAATCAATGTTTATACAATCCTGAATTCCAGTTGCATGCTGTTTATTCACAGATCGTATTATGTAGAGGCCTCATTGACCATATCCACCTAAGCAGGTTTCTGCCACAAGATCCCATCTTGGCACTGGGTGATCTCGTAAAGCAGCAATACTACATTTCCACCCTCACCCCTCCCCCCCTTTTATTTTTTCTTCTTCGCATATGTAAAGCATGTGACGATGTCTAACTCTACATTCTTACATAAACTGGCGATCGTTTTGTGCTTCTGTTATAAATCTGTCAAACCCCTGATTGTGTGCCTAACATAATGGCCGCCTTCTAACTTTGTGCAGCAGTCACACATTTTATTGTTGCAGCTTTCAGAGTTGTAGACTGTCTGCTGTTTTGGAACACAGCAACAGAGCTGTTTGTGATACTTTGTTGCTAAAAGAGTGAGACAGAGCCTGTTTCAAAAGAGGAAGGGAATATGACCTTAAATAAATCATTAAAAATGGCATTAGGAATACAAAAAAAATGCAGACCGTATTATCTAGTACTACATAAAATCAGTTATTTTACATTTATTTAAAATCATATAGGATTTTTCATGTTTTGCAGCATTAATGGTTATAACTGTTCCCCTATTACATCCCAACAAAAGCAGTTCAACTTGTAACATTTAACATGCGTAGAAAATTACTGGAAAATTATACTTTTAGTGAGACAGCATTTTTTTTTTAATTTTTATTACCATTTTCAACCCATTCTTATTCATGTAATCAGTAATATGCACAACCTTTCCTTTGAACCAGCAAGGAAGGTAGACAGGCACTTACTGTAACATACATGGAGATAATTATTAGATGACAAACTCTACTCTCAAATGTCATAGTTTAGTTCAGTTCCAGTAGCTGTACTGGTCCACAATGAGTGGCAGATTAGCTTGACATACCTATTAATGGACCACCATAAGTTCTTCACAGATGAGGTTCTAGTTTGTAGAGCGTTTGAAACGAGTCTCTTTAAATATACTTTCGGCACACATTTTTTTTGCAGGCTCTAGTGTCCGCTAAACTCATGTTGGATGACTAAAATGCATCAGAACCTGGACGTGGTTTCCTTTTTTGGTTTCCAAAAAGGTCCAAGGTGTAACGTTCTATAAAGATCTGGAAAGAGTTTTTCATGGAAATTAACCCCTTGAGCGCATTCCAGAGCAGTGTAAAATCTCGATGGACGGGCTAGTTTCAAATGTTTCATTGTCACAAGTACGTTTGCTGGGAGGATTTTGAATGGGCTTTGTCTCTGCATCTTATATGCACATCAGCATCTGTAAAATCCAGATGTGAGTTCTGCGTGAGGTTGTAAGACTTGCTCATGCTGTGGCTTCTGCCTTCCTCTTGAGGCAAAGCTCATGCATACCAAGATTGTTTTTGCCACTTGTACTCTATCTGTGCAGTGTTTTTGTTTATTTCCCTAACATTGGCATGGCATAATCCTCCTGTCCTTCAGGCCTCTCTGGCAGCGAAGGGATTAAGACATCAGAAATACCAGCTGATTCTGCTTACTGCTCTCCGCTGCTCCTTTTTAGGTTGAACACCCCCTAGCCTGTTCTCGTTCTGTTTTTATGGCACCTGTGAGTTTTTGGGAGCTCATTGTTAAGCAAATGTGGATCCAAAGGCCAATATGTAAGGAGTCTGGACTGGGAAATGTAGCCACGTGGCTGTCGAAGTGTAGAGATGTATCACTTTGTGTTGACTGCATCAGAAAACCAAGTCTGTCTACAAAGCTTTGCCATTTTAATAACAAAAACATAAGGCTTTGATTAAAATACGTTATGCCATTGAATGATATAAGGCGTGTTAAGGCTATGCCACTCCCAGGCTGCACGAGTGGACTGTTGAATCATTACAATGTTTGTCTTTCGATCACACGAAGGCCCAACATTGCTATATCGCACTAAGGTTCACAACGCTTTTTGTGGTTATTGATCATAGTTTTCAAAGCTCCAAAAGAAGTACATTAGAATTATGGTGAATAAATGAGCTTCACGGGGAGCCGTTTATCAGTCTAATTACTACAAAACGTGTCCAGTAAAAATGGCGCAAGATTTTCTACTAAAGGAAAGACATCTCATTGAAACAATGTAAAACCTTTTATTATTTTGTCTCTTTAAATATATCTCCCAAATAAATATTATTTAAATGAATGCGACATAAGGAGGGTGTTGATGTTTTATCGGCGACTATTCATTGTGGCCCTACATCTCAAAACATTTATTAAAACACGTACTATGGGTTCTCAAGTAAATGAATACAGAATAGTAACCCCCCCCCCCCCTTTTTTTTTTAAATTTATTTATTTATTATTATATAAAAGCACGGCTCCTTGTCTGATAAGTAGATGAGAAGGTTGTGTCCTCACATTGTACAATCTGCCGTACATATTCTGGTTTAATAGAAGGAAATCGAAGATGGAAAACCAGACCTGTGGATTTTTAAATAAATTCATGCACCACTATTTATAAATTAACAGATTCGACAGAGGCGTGACATGAACTAATATATACCCATATTGTACCGCATTGTAAATAAATGGTGATCGTTCATTAGTCTGAGATAATGTGACAGGGAAAATGTAATCGTCTTCCTCTTCATAGGTAACTTCCACCAGACCAGTGCGTGTGTGAAATCTCTCGTTAATCCTTTGTTCCAGAAAAGGGTTTACTAAAACAGGTTTATTCTTTTAGGCTTTAGTAAGCGAACACCGAGGGTTTTTGGCCTTGTTAACAATGAGAATGACTGACTGGATTTTTCCTGTATATTTTACTCATTTAAAAGGGAAATGCACATTTTTTTATAATTGAAATCGAGGCGGGGAGATATTTATATCTATATAGATATCTATATCACATCTACTGTCTCCCTCTGTTTTTTTTCCCAATAATTGCAGTATTCCTCATCAATAGGTAAATAATCCAATGATTCTTGTCTACCTACATTTTCTGGCATTGCGTTGTGTTTTGTTTTATTCTGCTGTAAGACGACCTGTATTTTTCAGTTCAGTGAATTGCTTTTTTTTTTTTTTTTTTAATTTGGCTCTGGAACGTCGCCAGCAGGTTTCACACAGCTGGGAGCAACTCTGAACCAACATATGGCAAACGGAAAGAGAATTTCTTACAGGCCTTCCGAAATGTGGAAAATATTTCCTTTCGAATGTGCATTATTTCCAGTCTTAATGTTTGTGGTGGATATAAAACTTGTCTTTCCTTGACATTTATGTTGTTTTTCTCTTTTTTTTTTTTAACAGTTGATAGTTGAAAAGACAACAGACTACCCTTCCACGGAGTATTCTCTAGTGGAAGATGTCGCCCTCCACTTCACATGTTTGATGGACAGACTCAATGAGCAGCGACTGTTTCAGCCAGACCTCTGTGATGTTGACATTGTGCTGGTTCAGCAGAAGAGCACCTTCCCTGCTCATAAGGGTGTTCTTGCTGCTTACAGCCAGTTCTTCCACTCCCTCTTCACCCAGAACAAGCAGCTCCAGAGGGTGGAACTGTCCCTCGAAGCCTTGACTTCTCGAGGCTTTCAGCAAATCCTCAACTTCATCTACACCTCAAAGCTGCTAGTCAATGGCTGCAACGTGCAGGATGTGTTGAATGCTGCGGCAGTATTGCAGATGAACGAGATTGTCACCTCGTGTCAGGATTTGATCCACAGCAGGTCCTTGAACCTGTCGATGGCGAGTGACATCATGGATGCAGAGGACCACAGGAATGATACTGCTACCGTGATGGCTCCACAGTTCTACCGGGAGATTAAGCAGGAGGTGGATGCGCCGCCAACAAAGATTTATGCCCGAGAGGGGAATGACCCGTACTCTGTCAGAGTGGAGGACAGCGTCAGTAAGGGGAATCTCCCTGATGCTGCGGCACCTAAGCAGTATTACAAGGATGATAGCGGGACACGGATTTGCAAGATAGAAGGGGCAGATTCGGAAGATGACATTGAAAGCCAGGCCTCCTACAACAGAGAACAGATCATTGTGGAGGTCAACTTGAATAACCAGACACTAAATGTCTCCAAGGGGACGGATGGCAAGACTTCCTCTGAGATCATGGCCGTCATCGACCGATCGGACGGGGATGACCGGGACTCTGAAGAAGACGGAGACAACGAGATTGAGGACGAGGAAGGAGGCCTGGAAGATGACGACTTTCTGGATATGTTGGAGGATGACGACGATGACATCCTGCACAGTGAAGAGGAAGATGTAGAAGAGCCACATGAGGAGAAGGACAATGAGGAAGCAGCAGAGTCGGCCAAAGAAGAGAACTCCCAGGCCGAAGGGAGCAAGTCGCCCAGTGAAAACACGTCCACCAAATTGAGAAAAGGTGCAAAAGGTACACGAAATCAGAGAGGAGCTGGAGGGGGAGGAAGGAGGAGGAAGAAAGGACAGGATGGGTTGGGGCAAAAAGCCAAATTTGAGGAGAAGCAGCACTTCCCCTGCAAGAAGTGCCCTAGAGTATTCAATAATAGATGGTACCTGGAGAAGCACATGAACGTCACACACAGTCGCATGAGGATTTGTGATAAATGTGGCAAGAGGTTCCTGCTAGAGAGTGAGCTGATGCTGCACCACCAAACAGACTGTGAAAAGAATATCCAGGTACGTTGCAACGCGAGTCAATAGTTTATCTCTACCTGACCCTCCGTTTTATGTGTTAACTTAAGTAAAGCCTGGCGTGGGATTTTTTTTACATTTTATTTTAAATTCACGTTTGTATTCTTGCACATATTCGGTATTCAATATTAACTACTGCTGTTGCATTGATTTTGCTATTTCAATTTTCAGCAGATACACATTTATCATTGACTTGAACCTGTAACTTTATGGATTTTTAGGTGTCACTTGGCGCTGATTTACATGTTTTTTTTTTGTTCCCTCTCTAGCTATAGCCCAGGTCTGATAAAATAAGGAAACAAATCTAACAAGTGGGGCTTGTTCCTCTTTTACAATAGGTTTACACATCCTGTCCAGCGTGCTGTGTCTTCGTGACCATTAGAAAGCCCCCGGGGCAGTTGTCCAGCCACCTTTTTGACCTGTTCTGCTTGCTTTCTCTTCTCTTGAGGAGGCTGCATGTATAGAGGAGGTTGTGACATTGCAGCGTGTATCACTCAGACCTTTAAGCGGCAGTTGGTCTCCGGGGCCTTTTTTCTGCGATCTGCTATGTTTTTGGAAGCGAGTCATTTCACCAAGGACACAACGAGCTGGAACTTGGTCTTGAGCCAGATTCAACCACTAAAAAGACCAGTGGCATAGCCAACAGGCCACTTCTCCCTGGAGTAGGTGCCACCATGTTGAAAATGATCAGCATATTTATATATACGTACACATTTGAAGTGATGTGTATTAATACATTTCAATAGATACATGCTCATTTGTTTGTTCATACCTACAGAAAATGAGGTAGCCTTCTTCTTTTCTCTGAGATCAGAATGTAATGTAAGAATCACAAGACTAGTTGCCATTATCGGGAGGTCAGAGAGTAAGTTAAATATCCAAGCTCTGTCCGGAAAGCCCACGGAAATGTTGCCTAATCCGGAAGATTGGGCACTGTGTCCTTGGGTTCTAGTAAACCCTTGCTGCTAAAGCATTGGTCGGAGTGGCCAATCGCTGATTTCAGATTGCAGCTTGTTACAAAGGGGAACGCTGCGATCACATGCTTCGCTCCCATTATTTGGGAGGTGTTTTGTAGGGCAAGGGGGACTTTCTTGAGCAGCCTTTAACAAAAAAAGCCAGTAAGAATTGTAGGTGACGTTTTAATGGCAGAGTAACAACGTATGCTGTGGTCAGGAGCCCAGACACAGCCCTGCTGCGAGGAAGGTATTGTGACATTTGCAATGTGTAATGCTTGCTTTGTTTGTCTTCTGCACGGTGTTTGAGTGTAGCATAGCACACTCCTTTTATACACCGGTTTTTAAAGGCTTCTGGTATACTTGTGGTGTAAGAGCATATAGGAGTAGTAGTATTTTTTAAACACACCTGTTTTTGTGGTTCTTATATCTTATTTCGTTCCCCTCTTTACCCCTCACACTGGGAGCACTCCACTTGGATACATTTATTTCGCTTACGTTTGTGGAAGTCGGGTTGTCTGTCTAGTAACATTTTTAGTGGCTAGTGCAGGGGTGGGCACCTCCAGTCCCCAAGGGCCGCCAACAGGTCAGGTTTTCAGGATATCCCCTGCTTCAGCACAGGTGGCTCCTTCAAAGACTGCACCACCTGTGGTGAAGCTGGGATATCCTGCAAACCTGACCTGTTGGCGGCCTTTGGGTACTGGAGGTGCCCACCCCTTCACTAGTGTGCACATGGAAGGAGGTTTGGAACTTCGGTATACACCATAACTCCTCTGTCAGTCTAAGTTACTCTGCAGTTAATGCAAAGCCGCATGAACGCTGGGTGTTTACATTTAGCATACATGTACCGTTATATACTGATAACATTTCACATGTTTCTAAATGTCTTCATTACAAAATCCAGAATCTAATTGATGAGTATTGATTGAGGTTCAATGCCACTTAAAGTTTGTTTTTAAGTGTATAGACTTGTGCTAAAATCCTGTTGTGACTTTGTTCCCAAGCATAACCTCCTTTTTTGCTATTAAAAAGAAAAAAAGTAATTTTTCTATTTTCTGTAAAAAAAAATTGAAAATCCTAGAATCTTATTTTCCATCAGCGTGTGGATCACAAATTGCAAAATGTAACATTTGTTTTCAAATATGCTCCAACATACACACACATATATTAAAACCCAGGATTCATAAGTGTGGTGAGATTTAAATTGGAACATAAACGTGTAGACCCAAAAACTATGTACAGTATGTGTGTTTCTGTATTCTGCAGGTTACAGATGTCCTAGTTTTAAAGCCTCTAAATTCCATTAGAAAGTGCGCAGCAGGGTTGCATCCTGCCTGGAGAGAAGCAGCAGATGTTGGGAGTTAGTTTTAGCCACTTCTTAAAAGTTACATGAAGAATAAATAACATGCTAAAATATTTTGTTGCTGGGTGCCCGCGTGGTCCTGTGACTTCTCTGGCCGCAGCATCTCCGCCACGAGCGATCACTCGCACGAGTCGCCTCCTCCCCTTCCGTTGAGTCTTTTTGGCTGGCCCTCGATTTGCGAATGCCCCCTGCCCCCAGAAGATTTGTGAAACCTGCCGTATACCGTAAGGCCTCCCTGGTGGCACCCTTCATGACGTAGGCTGTACATCTATAGGGCGTTGACGTTCCTTCCTCCCTACTTTTTTTTTTTATTTGGTAGAGATTCATTTATAAGGCAGATTGAGAGCACTCGCGTGGGATTGTATAAAAGGTGCATTATTAAAATTGGTAGACGTTTTGGTCACAACCATAGTCGGAACTGATAACATTTCAGGGGAGCAGCCCGTGTAGGGCTGACACGTCATCAGTTCTTTTTCTCTTGTAGGGACCTCGGCGTTGACCATTTTTAATAATAAATACACCTTCTATATACTGTAAGTCCACACGAGTGCTCTCAACCATCCTTCTTGATATGCCACCTAGACTGCTTTATCCATGTCAAGGTGTGCACCCGTGGCAGGAATTCCAATCTCGGGAGTCTTCCTTCCCTATATGTCAAGATTAATTTGCCATACTGTACAATACGGTGGCTGTTTTCAGCTCTAGTTTTTTTCTTTTTTTTTTCTTGCTTACCTAATTTTTACCATCTTTATTTTTATTTCTTTTTTTTGGTCCCTTAACATTGAGGCGAAAACTTGCGTTCAAGTAGTTCTTAGTCCTCCCTCGTGGACATCAGCTCCGAGGCTCGAGATGAGACGTTTCGCTGTCAAGTTTATTATTTTTTTTTTATATATATATTTCACTAAATATTTATTAAGCAATATGTGCACTTTTTCTTTGATTTAAATAGAGGTAGCCATGTTAGTCCAGTTGCGATAATGTGTAAAATAAAACTTTTTTTAATTTTTAATTTGGACTAACAATTGATATTGTAAGACGAGCTTGTGAGAGTTCTCCTCTCTGCCATAGGACAGGCAATACTGACTCCATTGGGGTTAATTGTAAACTTAACAGACAGGGAGTCGCATTCTGGCAAACGCCAAACCTCTGGCAGAAGTTAGTCAACAGAAAACTTCAAACTTCATAACGAACTCAAGGACGCTGAGAATGGCACAGGACCATGCAACATTACACACTGCAATCTTTGCAAATATAGATGCCAAGATCTCACAGCCAGTCACAAACCTCAAACCCTGAATGCTAATGCTGCATGCAGACCAAGCAATATCCTACGTGTGGTTTTGTTTTTTTAAATCCGTTCTGTACTAGGAGAAAATACTTGTAGCATTAAAAAATAATAATAAATAAAAAAAAAATTCTGAATCTCCGAATCACATTTAATGTATTATGTATTATGTAATAAGCATTTTTGTTTTTTAGAGCATCCCCTTACTCTTGTGAAACAGGCTCTGGCACACCCCTTTTTGAGCAGTGCACCAATTCTATGTAGTGACTGCCTGGGCACATGATCTTCCCCACAGAACTTTCCATCTTTGGTCCTCTTCTGCTGCACTGACAGCCATTTAGTGAACCCCCGAGCCAGCACTTTTTGCCGATCGATCTCTTAGCTAATTACTTATCATTGTGTGGATTGTATTGATGCACATAAGTGTGTGTGTGTGTGTGGGTGTGTGTGTGTGTGTGTGTGTGTGTGTGTGTGTGTGTGTGTGTGTGGGTGTGTGGGTGGGCTTGTGTGTGGGTGTGTAACCAAAAAAAATATTTTTTAAACTTTTTTTTTTTTCTCTTTAAAAGATCTTATTTAGGACTTACTTTCACTCACACAACCCATGCACACACATATACTCACACATACACACACATATACATTACCTGCACATCCCGGCACAGGAAAAGCATGCGGCACGCGCGTTCGCACAGGAACACGCTGTATATGACAGCCCTTAAACATTCAAATCCTCAATGGAATGTTTAAAAGCACTCGCACGGAAAACATTTGAACTCGAAACAATAATAATGCTATTTGACACAAAAGAACATAACGTAATACTGATCTGGGGTTCCGTACACATTATCAGAATCTTTTTGTAATATTTCTCCCAACATCTCGTACCCATGGATGGGTGACCCTACATGCTCTGCACATTTCGCACGTTCCCTTTCATCCATTGATGGCCTGTGTGCCTGTTTATTTACTATTCCCTCTGCCAGTCCTTATCTACATCATCTGTTTTACATTGTTAGCTTGGATTTTACATCTGTGTTCAACTCTTGGAATCTCTCTAAGGCTAAGGCCCCGGTCCCTCCGCTGTAACGCGCGCCCGCGCTTTTGGCGGCGCGTTCAGCCGATTCCCCGGTCTGCAGCTCACTGCAGGAGGAGAGACCGGGGGGGGGGGGGGCGTGACGGGGGCGCGGCCATGACGTCACCCGGCAGGTTTGCCCTCATTGGCTGAACCGCCGGGGGGCGTGCCTAATCGCTCGACGCGAGTCCTGCTCTCAATTCTATTGAGAGCAGGAATAGCTCTCGCGCGAGCGCTGCGGCCCCCCCTCGCAGCGGGCCCGGCGCCATTGCGGGGAGGGCTCTCGTGCGCGAGGCGTCCGCCACAGCGGACGCTGTAGTAGGCAGCGGGGGCAAGGCCTAACTCGGTATTGCTTGTCCTAAAATCTAAATTGTTAGTCCAAATTCCAGAAGACGGCCCCTAATTCTGAAGTACCCTTTTTCTTTTATGTGTTTCTTATAAAATATCTATACAATTCATTAGGAAGTAGGACACAGGGTTGTAGGATAAAGGATTGCTTGGAGAATAAATGACAATTGTAGCACTAGACTTATATATATATATTTTCTTCATATTTTAAATGGAGAGATCGTATTGAGCTCAGTGTGTTTTTGGGGGGGTATCTGCACATTTTAAGTGACATTTAAGCATGAAAGACTTTAGGGCTAATGTTAAGCAAAGTTCAAGTGTAGTATGCTTGAAATTTCAATTCCAAGGAGGTTTTTCCTTTTTGTTTTCGTGTTGGTGATTCACGCGTGTGACTATCAAGGACATTGGCTGTATGTCCTAATGACATGGTGTGCTTTGGGTCACAATCTGCTGCCCTTCTCCCTGCTTCATTGAGCAAGATCATTTTGTGTCAGACAAATAGTAATAATGTTCCATGCAGCGCCTTCTGAAACATCGCCCCACAAATCAAGCATCCGAATAGCCTGCACTCATGGCTCTCATACCACCCATTGTGACCAAGCACTGGCATCTACTGCACTTATTCCCTCACCTACTATCTCTGTAAGTCTCTCATTATACCACTTAGATTGTAAGCTCTTTGGGGCAGGGATTTCCTTTCCTATTGTCTGATTTTGCTGCGCTTATTGTATTCTAATTCCCTGTACTGTATTCTTTGTGAAGCGCGGAGTACACTTATAGTACTATATAAATAACGACATACAGTCATGTGAAAAAGAAAGTACACCCTCCTTTGAATTCTATGGTTTTACATATCAGGACATGACAATCATCTGTTCCTTAGCAGGTCTAAAAATTAGGTAAATACAACCTCAGATGAACAACACATGACCTATTACACTGTATCATGATTTATTTAACAAAAATAAAGCCAAAATGAAGAAACTGTGTGAAAAACTAAGTACACCCTTACTGCTTCCATAGGAATTAAGATGCTAAGGAGCAGACAGGTGCTGCTAATCAAATGCCCTTGATTAATTGATCATCAGCAAGTGTGACCACCTCTATAGAAGCCGAAGTTTTAGCAGTTTGCTGGTCTGGAGCATTCAGGTGGTGTGTTAACACAATGCCAAGGAGGAAAGACATCAGCAATGATCTTTGAGAAGCAATTGTTGCTGCCCATCAATCTGGGAAGGGTTATAAGGCCATTTCCAAACAATTTAAAGTCCATCATTCTACAGTGAGAAAGATTATTCAAAAGTGGAAAACATTCAAGACAGTTGCCAATCTTCCCAGGTGTGGACGTCCCAGCAAATTCACCCCAAGGTCAGACCGTGCAATGCTCAGAGAAATTGCAAAATACCCAAGAGTTACATCTCAGACTCTACAGGCCTCAGTTAGCATGTTAAATGTTAATGTTCATGACAGTACAATTAGAAAAAGACTGAACAAGTATGGTTTGTTTGGAAGGGTTGCCAGGAGAAAGCCTTTTCTCTCTAAAAAGAACATGGCAGCACGGCTTAGGTTTTCAAAGTTGCATCTGAACAAACCACAAGACTTCTGGAACAATGTCCTTTGGACAGACGAGACCAAAGTGGAGATGTTTGGCCATAATGCACAGCGCCACATTTGGCGAAAACCAAACCCAGCATATCAGCACAAGCTCCTCATACCAACTGTCAAGCACGGTGGTGCCGGCACCCCCCCTGGGATGATTTGGGCTTGGTTTTGCAGCCACAGGACCTGGCAACCTTGCAGTCATTGAGTCGACCATGAACTCCTCTGTATACCAAAGTATTCTAGAGTCAAATGTGAGGCCATCAGCTTGGCCGAAATTGGGTCATGCAACAGGACAATGATCCCAAGCACACCAGCAAATCTACAACAGAATGACTGAAAAAGAAAAGAATCAAGGTGTTGCAATGGCCCAGTCAAAGTAGAGACCTCAACCCGATTGAAATGGTGTGGCTGGGCCTTAAGAGAGCTGTGCATAAGCAAATGCCCGTAAACCTCAATGAACCGAAGCAACGTTGTAAAGAAGAGTGGGCCAAGATTCCCACCCAAAGATGTGAGAGACTGATAAAGTCATACAGAAAACGATTACTTCAAGTTATTGCTGCTAAAGGTGGTTCTACAAGCTATTGAATCATACGGTGTACTTGGTTTTTCACACATGGCCTCTCCATTTTGGCTTTATTTTTGTTTAAATCATGACACAGTGTAATATGTCATGTGTTGTTGTTCATCTGAGGTTGTATTTACCTAATTTTAAGACCTGCTAAGGAACAGATGATTGTTATTATGTCCTGATATGTAAAACCATAGAATTCAAAGAGGGTGTACTTTCTTTCTCACACCACTGTACATTCATCTTCATGTCATCGGCTTCCATAGTGTGTTTCCTACTAAATTAGTCTCTGTTTAGAGTAGGGGTCTCTAACTCGGTCATCAAGGGCCACCAACAGGCCAGCTTTTATGGATATCTCTGCTTCAGCACAGGTCCTAGACTGAGCCACTGATTGAGCATCCGTGCTGAAGCACGGATATTCATAAAACCTGGCCTGCTGGTGGCCCTTAAGGACTGAGTTTGTGACTCCTGATTTAGAATCTCTTTAAATTCATATTTGGACACACACCCCCCTACCCCCACCCCCCTCTCAAAATGTGATCAAGTCTAAAACTTATCATGAGGTGCAGGTAAGATAGCAGTCGGACACCTTCAAACGCCCACATAGGTACAGGAACAAAAGCTGTCTACTGCACTCCCTAAAATAAAGTATTTTATAACCTCTATCTTCGTACAAAAGGTTAAAAAGTGAGCGACGTTTCTGGCCAAAATGTGCCATTTATCAGGTCCCCAAAGGTCCCAGTTTGGCCAGAAACAATGCTACATTTTTTAACCTTTTGTATTAAAATGAACTAAAATAAAGTAATTTGTATTTTTATAACGTGTGTGTGTGTGTGTGTGTGTGTGTGTGTGTGTGTGTGTGTGTGTGTGTGTGTGTGTATCCCAAAGATCAATGTACTTAATGGATTTGTACTGCAGTCCTCTAGGGAATAATTCATGTAATTAAATGTTAATGTAGTGATTTGTAATGATAATTCGAGACCACTATTGATAAAATGTGGTTAATTTCAGAGTGCGTTCACTTGGTTCTTTGTTCTCTTTCACGGTGTATCCCTTCCCTATTCATTCTTGTAGCAACATCTGCAGTGTTTCCATAGTTTTATTTTGGCTGAACCTCTGTGTACTTGCTCTGGTTTGGTGCCTGTTTTTGCAAGGAAACAATGCGAGTTTGAATGCTGTTTCCGCACACGTCTGTCCATTTATTTATTTATTTATTTTCTCTGCTTTTTTTCCATTTCCATCAGTGGCCCAAGTGTCATGGCACTTGAGGACTGGAGTGGGCCACCCCTAAGGGCTACCAACAGGCCAGGTTTTCAGGATATCCCTGCTTCAGCACAGGTGGCTTAATCAGTGGCTGTCATTCTCCTGTAATACGGCGTGGTCAAAAATAACCCCAAATTTAGCAGCCAGGCACAATTTTGCTGAGCAGGTGGAAGGAAGGAGTCATGCTCATGCTTACCGTGTGTGTCTCTCTCTCTCTCTCTCTCTCTCTCTCTCTCTCTCTCTCTCTCTCTCT
>WSYH01001100.1:66441-82653 GCA_036426205.1 Ascaphus truei
AGTGTGTGTGTGTGTGTGTGTGTGTGTGTGTGTGTGTGTGTGTGTATATATCTCCATTGTATTAAATGTAGCTGGCATAGTAATCAGTTGCTGTTAGTCTTTAGCGTTGTAGTTATGTTGCCGGTCAGAGTAGCTGCAATGTGTCGGTGATGATCATATGGTTTATTCTCTGCTGCTTTTTAGATTACAACTTCATTGCTTAGTTGCCAGGATATATTCTATTGTCTGTTCACAGGCCGGGTGTGCAGCCTTCTGTGTTGTGTGGAGTGAATATAACAAAGGAGGGAGAGGGAGTAGGTTATATAAGTTTTTTTTATTTTTATTGGACCAGCAAGTTGTTGACATGTTACCCGATGAAGGGCCCGGGTCGGTTGGAAAGCTTGTAACATTTCAACGACTTGTTGGTCCAATAAAAAGTATCATTCCCCCTACCCCCTCTCGCTCCTGTGTTAGGCCACGTGCTTGCGCGGGAGAGACGCGCGATTAATCACATTGGGGTAATGGGATCGTGTATAGTGTGCTGCACGGCGGCGGATCACGCGAGCGGTTTGCCCAACGAGGGCGAACCCGCTCAGTGATGTCACGTCAACGCCCCCGACACGCCTCCCTGCCGCGTCTACCTACAGGACAAGCATCGCCCCAGCTACATGCGAGCGTGATGTCACGGCGCTTAGTTGCGCGCGCACACAAGCGGCATGGATGTGGCCTTTCTACTAAAATAATGAATTGGCCTAAACAAATGAGATTGGCTCACTTAATGCTATGTGACGTATACCCTGTGTGACCTGCCGGCCGCTGCGGAATATACAGAGGTGAATAGGAAGACCTCGCTATCTCGCCAAAAGGACGCACCCATAAAGCTTGAGGATGCGTCTGTAATGAGGGAGGTGGTGAAGAACTGGTTTATAGATTTAGGCCCGGGCTAAGCACAAGAGCTGCTAACCACATGCGTTAGTCGGAAAAGGCCATTGGCCAGCAGACTTAATATACCATGGGTGGATGGTGCTTTTAATATGCCGTGGGTGGATAGTGCATTTAATATGCCGTGGGTGGGTAGTGCATTTAATATACCGTGGGTGGGTAGTGCATTTAATATGCCGTGGGTGGGTAGTGCATTTAATATGCCGTGGGTGGATAGTGCATTTAATATGCCGTGGGTGGATAGTGCATTTAATATGCCGTGGGTGGATAGTGCATTTAATATACCGTGGGTGGATAGTGCATTTAATATGCCGTGGGTGGATAGTGCATTTAATATACCGTGGGTGGATAGTGCTTTTAATATGCCGTGGGTGGATAGTGCATTTAATGTGCCGTGGGTGGATAGTGCATTTAATATGCCGTGGGTGGATAGTGCATTTAATATGCCGTGGGTGGATAGTGCATTTAATATACCGTGGGTGGATAGTGCATTTAATATACCGTGGGTGGATAGTGCATTTAATATGCCGTGGGTGGATAGTGCATTTAATATACCGTGGGTGGATAGTGCTTTTAATATACCGTGGGTGGATAGTGCTTTTAATATGCCGTGGGTGGATAGTGCTTTTAATATGCCGTGGGTGGATAGTGCATTTAATATGCCGTGGGTGGATAGTGCATTTAATATACCGTGGGTGGATAGTGCATTTAATATGCCGTGGGTGGATAGGACTCCAGGAAACCAAGGCAGACGATGCTTTTAGATGAAGATGAATAATACTGAGAGGTTATAGAAAATGACAATCATGATGATTAGGATTCCACATTTTGGAAAGAAAATTCACTGGATTTTACCACTCTCCGCTTGTATATTTTAATTTTGTATCTTTTTTTAAAATTTTATTTTGGGCTACAGAAAACTACCATTAAGCTTGCCATTCGGGGGGATAAATAAAAAGTCACTGTATTTAACAAACTTTACATATATTGTTTTCATTGGAAATTGCATACACCAACCTCCAAGTGCCAGGGGGGGAAAGAAAATAATTAAACATACATTGGCAAAGTGAGCGCAGAGGAGCTTTACTCAGTATTATGCATTTGACTAATTGGTGATTAATTCAGTCAATTCCTACCTATAAATCTCGAGCAGCCGGATCTTGTGACTGTTCCTGTGGTTTGGTGCCCCTTGGATATTTGAGACCGGCTTTTAGATAAATGTCCCGTGTCTCGAGGAAATAAGGAGCAGCACTTGGTGCCTGTAGAATCGTCCTGTAAGGTAGACCTGCCTCGCCCCTACAGGCACTGCCTCAATTAAAGGGGAGTCCTGGCAACGCTCTGGTTGGGGGAGTTGGGGTTTATTTTTCATGCTGACTTTATATTTGTTCGTGCAAGATGTTCTTCAATAATTGTATTGTTGTCACCGCAAATAACAAAATACCGTTTGTGAGCGCGTTCACATCAGACAGGTCTGCAAAGCTGCTTTTCACCCATTTCTTGGCCAACCGTGCTTCCACTGCAGCTATGGATTCTGGGAAATGACATGCAAATGACCAGCGAGTCACCTTTTACTACTTGCTTTTTCAGCGCCGCCTGGGTTTAATGTGTGGTTGAAACCTATCCCAGCATCGCATTGCAAAGCCAGTATTGCTAACCTCTCCCACTGGGACACACAAGGTGGGAACGGCTGTCTGCGAGTAGATAGAGTGGTGGCCATCCACTTCTTTAACCCAGGCTGTGTTAAAACGATATGCTAAGAGATGATGGTGAGAAACAGGGCGGCAGACCTGTCTGAGACTGTGAATGTGCCACCAGGTGGTGTTTTTATTTGCTGTCCACTCGGAGTGTTTTTGGCACTTGTTTCTTTTACCCACCATAACCTGATTTTTTTTGTAATAAAAAAAAAAGACCACTGCGCCCTTTTTACTTCAAATCCTCCCCCGCTCCCCTCCCTTGCCCAAGAAGTTGGTAGCCCAGCAGGCTCCACAGTGCAAATGTTTCTGCACTAGATCCACTTGCTGATGCTGCTTTCTGGTGATTTTGCTTTTTTTGTTTCAGATATGGGGGTTTAACAGGAGTCCATAAAAACAATCAGATCTTTTGATAATCTGTGAGAAATTGGTATTGAAGACCTTTTTTTGATAGTGCATCACCCACATGGTTCTGCGGACCCGGCGGTCCTTCCTTTGACCAGTGCACAGGAGATACCTGTCGTCTGTCTGAGGATGATCTGGGCTGTGGTGTTTGTTTGGGATCTTGTCATTGTCATCCCTTTCTGTATAAAGCAACACTATTTTTTGTCTGGTTTCTCCTTGTTTTAGTGCTTAACATGTGGGAAGACCTTTAAGAAGCTTTGGTCCCTCCACGAGCATAATAAAATAGTGCATGGCTATGCAGAGAAGAAATTCTCCTGCGACATCTGCGAGAAGAAATTCTACACCATGGCTCACGTCCGGAAGCACCTGGTTGGTGAGTAACTGTGTCGCTGCGGAGCAGGTTATACTTTTGCTCTGGGAGCAGTTCCAGTGTCTAAGCATTGTATGTAACCTTAGGTTTAGGGTGGGTTTTACCTCCTGCTTTATCCTGCCCCTGCCTCTTTATTACATAAGTATTAATAATCTGATCTAATTACCTTTTTTATAGTGAAATGGAACAGAAAAATGCCTTCAATTCAGAGTGTCGTCTTTACTTTTCTATTGTGTTCAATTAAAACAGTGATTAGACAAAATTATACACACATACACACACACATACATACATACACACATACACACATACACACACACATACATACATACACACATACACACACACATATATACATATATACACATA
This sequence comes from Ascaphus truei, assembly GCA_036426205.1. NCBI lineage: Eukaryota > Metazoa > Chordata > Amphibia > Anura > Ascaphidae > Ascaphus > Ascaphus truei. The sequence goes on from WSYH01001100.1 coordinate 70,198, forward strand.
CACATATACACATACACATATATACACGCACACATACACACATACACACATACACACACACACACACATACACACACACACATACATACACACACACATATACATACACACACACATATATATAAACGTATGTATATAATCTCAATGTATGCATCAACAGTGGTTGTAACCACCTTTTTAAACATTTCATGTTTGTGCAGTCCCACATAGCACACTTTCCCAAATAGCTTAACAAGTCTGCTTTGGTGGCGTTTATGCAGTCACCAAAGTTTAGAAAACCCCAATACTTTTACCCAATTATGTAAGCGGGGGCAGCATGCACCTGTCTAAGTTCAGAGGGAGTATTTTGAGGCTGGAAAAGAATCCAAAAACGAGGTCACTACGACCCTTTTTTTCATATATACCATTATATTTGCCTCGCACACAACATTTCCAATACGCTCAGATCAAACACTATACGTGTCACATCGATCAATCATTATTTGCCGTGCTATAACCTTTACAGTTCAGGTGTAGGGAAATACAGGAGATGGTTTTCCAGTGTACCGCAATCAAAAATGAAAAAAAAAAAAAAAAAAAATGTCTGGCAAGTAAAGCTTTTATCAGCCTCCCAATGACCGATGTTCTTGTCTTGTCTTGTGACAGCTCACACAAAGGACATGCCCTTCACGTGTGAAACCTGCGGAAAGTCCTTCAAGCGCAGCATGTCCCTGAAAGTCCATTCCCTCCAGCATTCCGGGGAGAAACCTTTCAAATGCGAGGTGAGGTTGTGGTACAACGCCCTTCTTCTGGCTGTCGCAGGAGGCACTGTCCTGTTCTGGTGGGAGATGTAATATTCTGCTCTGTCGCTACCATTGTGTCCCAAAACTCTGATATTGGACCTTTATCACAGCAGCACCTGAATATCAACCTGTTGGCATAATTGTAGCAGGAAGATTGAAATGTTCAGTACATGACGGTTTTATAGAAGGCCGTTCTACATACCTTGTTGGTTCTAGAACCAGCCAGATTAGATTGTTCCTCTGATCTCATGACTTTGTCAGCTTCTGGGCACAAAGTAGCCAGTTGCATAACCACGGTGACTTCGCTAGTGCCACGAGATCAATGTTGGATGTGGAACGAGTGAAACAAATCACATGGCTACAAAATCCTTAGCAGTGCTGCTTATAATTAAGAGAAAGACGGAAGGAGCGAGCACTCCAAAAAAAAAAATAACAACAAAATAAGTTATGACAAATATATATTTTTTGCCGGCGTTTTGCAATTGCCCGCCTCTGGGAGAAAAGGGCCCGTTAGCCTGCGTCGGTACAAGCTACCTGAGACCGACTGTACGGTGTTACTTTGCATTAGCGAGCTGCATCTCAGATCTGTCCCCTTTTTCTCTCCGGCAGAATTGCCACGAGCGCTTCCAGTACAAATACCAGCTGCGCTCGCACATGAGCATCCACATTGGGCACAAGCAGTTCATGTGCCAGTGGTGCGGCAAAGACTTCAACATGAAACAGTATTTTGACGAACACATGAAGACCCATACCGGTAAGGAAAGTAAGGAAACACATTTAATATTGTTTTTTTACCCCTTTCTGTCAAAGTATTTTGCTATTACACTCCCTTCCCTCCCATCTTCATAATCTATACCCCTTTACTACTACTCCCCCATCTTCATAATCTATACCCCTTTACTGTTACTCCCCCATCTTCATAATCTATACCCCTTTACTATTACTCCCCATCTTCATAATCTATACTCCTTTACTATTACTCCCCATCTTCATAATCTATACCCCTTTACTATTACCCCTACTATTTCCTCTCATCTCTCATAATACTACTCCTTTACTATTACCTTACCCCTTTTACTTATTACTTCCCCATCTCATAATACATTCGCCGCTTTATACTATTACTCCCCCTCTTCATAATCTAAACTATAACCCCGTTAATTATACTCATCTCCCATCCTTCATAATCTATACCCCCTTTACTGTTCCAACTCCCCCTCTTCATCTGACTACCTTATTTTTATTATTACTCTCCCCCATCGTCTAGAATCTATACCCTGTCTACTATTAGAACTAACGTACGTACCCCCATCTTCAATAATCTATACCCCCTTTAATTACTATTACCCCCATCTTTCATAATCTAATACTCCTTTACTTACTTACTCCCCCATCTTCATATCTATACCCCTTTACTATTTACTCCCCACTCTACTTACTTACTACTCCCTCATCTTAATAATCATAGACCACCTTTACCCTTTACTATTATCCACGCATCCCCCATCTTCATAATCTATACCATTGTTATTAATAACTCCCCGTCATCTCTCTAACACAGACCCTTTTCTATTACTACTCCCATCTTCATATCTCTATACGCTGTTACTATTACACTAACCATCCCTCCTCCCCAACTCATATCTATCCGCTTGTTACTGTTTTTCTCCATCTCATAATCTATACCATTTAGTATTACCTCCCCCATCTTCATATTCTATACCCTGTTACTATTACCGTTCTATACTCCCCATCTTCTAATCTATCCCTGTTCCTAATTATTTACTCCCCCACTCTTCATATTCTCATACCCCCCACCCTAATTACCGCTTATACTATTACTCTCCATCTCTCATAATCTATACCTTGGTAATTATTACTCCCCATCTTCATAATCTATACACCTTTACTATTACTACTTACCCCCCATCTTCATATTCTATACCCTGTTATTTTACTCCCCCATCTTCATAATCTATAACCCCTTTACTTTTTACTCCCCCATCTTTCATAATCTAACCTTGTTATATTACTCTACTCCACACATCTTCCATATCTATACCCCTTACTATTACCCCCCCCCCCCTCTTCATAATCTATACCCTGTTACTATTACTACCCATCTTCATAATCTATACGCTGTTACTATTACACTACCATCCCTCCTACCCATCTTCATAATCAGATCAACCCCGTTACTGTTACGTCTCCCCATCTTTGCAATCTATACCTTGTTATTCTACTCCCCATTCATATCTTACCCTCATCTCCCATCTTCATAATCTATCCTCCTCCTTACTATTACTACCCCACTTCAACTCTATACCGCCTTTACTATTACTCCCCATCTTACTAATCTATACCCCTTTCATACCTTACTATTCATCTCCCCATCGTCATATCATACAACCCTTTACTATTACTACCCCTCCTGCTGTCATAATCATAACCCCTTTAACTATCTTACTCCCCTCCACTTCCTCATCTCATATCTAACCCTTTATATTACTCCCCATCTTCATATCTATACCCCATTACTTATTACTCCCCATCTTCATATCACCCCTTCTATACCCTTCTGTTATTTATACCCTTTTTTATTACCCCATCTTCAAGCTATCCTTTAACTATTACTCACTTCTAACTCATTCTGCAATAATTATACGCTATTAACTATTCTCCCCCATCTTCATAATCTATACCCCTTTACTATTACTCCCCATCTTCATTCTATACCCTTTTACTATACTCCCCCCATCTTCATAATCTATAACCCCTTTATTATACTCCCCCATCTTCATAATCTAACCCCTTTATTATTCCTCTCCCATCTTCATATCTATACCCCTTTACTGTTCCTCTCCCCCATCTTTCATAATCATATCCTTGTTGTTCTTATTACTTTACTCCCTCATCTTCATAATCGTATATCCTTGTTGTTATTATACTTATACGGCCCTCATCTTCATATCTATACCTTGTTTTATATTACTCTACTTCTCCCCCAATCTTCATAATCTATACCCTGTTACTATTACTCTACCCATCTTCATATTCTATCCCACTTTACTATTACTTACTCCCCATCTTCATAATCTATACCCTTTCTATTACTGCCCCATCTTTCATATCTATACCCTTTACTATTAATACCTTCCTCTCCCCATTTCATAATCTATACCTGTTATTTTACTTCCCATCTTCATAATCTATCCTAACCTGTCTATTACTACCCATCTTCTAATCATACGCTGTGACTATTACACTACCATCCCTCCTCGCCCTCTTCATAATCTTACTTGTTACTGGTTATTCCTCCAATCTTCTAATCTAATACCATGTTAATTACTCCCCATCTTCATATTCTATACCCGTATACTTTACTTAATACTCCCCATGTTCATATCTATACAACCGTTACTGTTACTTTACTTCCATTTTAATAATCTATATACGCTGTTACTATTACTACCTTAACTCCCCCATCTTCATATTCTATAACCCTGTTACTATTCTTCCCTATCTTCATAGCTATACAACCCCTTTACCTATTAAACTATTTACCCCACTCCCACTTACAGTACTAACCCCATGTGCCTATTACTCCCCCATCCTTCATATTATACTCACTTTACTATTACTCCCCCCGCTACTATCACTATAATCTCTACCTATTTACTATTCCCCCATCTTCATAATCGATCCTTGTTATTATTACTTGCCCCCATCTTCAATATCTATACCCTTTAACTATTACTCCCCCATTTCATAATCTATACCTTGGTTTTTATTACTCCCCATCTTCATATTCTATTTTACCCCCTTACTATTACTATCTCCCCATCTTCATAATCTATACCTTGTTATTATTACTCCCCATCTTCATCATACTAATAACCCTGTTGCTATTACCTACTCCCTACTCTCCCTCCCCCATCTTCATATGCTATACCCTTTACTATACTGGGGGCCCTCAATCATAATCTATCCCTGGTTTACTATTTACTTCCTTGCTCCCTCTTCATAACCTATAACCCTGTTACTATTCCTACCCATCTTCATATCGTATACACGCTGTTTACTATTATAACCACTATTAACTACCCTCTCATAATCTATACGCGTTCTATTGAACTACCCTCCTCCCTCCTACCCATCTTCATAACTCTAATATGTTACTGTTTACTGTTCCATCTCCAATATTTATACCTGGGTTAGTTACTATTACTCCTTCTCCCCAAGCTTTCATAATCTATACCACCCGTTTACTAGTACTCTCTCTACTACTCCCCCATCTTCCTATTCTATACCCTGTTACTTGCCATCTTCATAATCTATACCATGTTACTATTACACTTTCCCCATCTTCATAATCTATACCCTGTTACTATTACTCCCCATCTTTATAATCTACACCCTGTTTACTATTACTCCCCATCTTCATAATCTATACTACTACTACTCCTTTCTTTCTACTTCCCCCGGACGAACTTACTGCACCCCAATTTCAGTCTCTATACCTTGTTATTATTAACTCTCCCATCTTCAGATCTATACCCTTTACTCTTACTCCCCATCTGTCATAATCTATACCCTGTTAGCTATTCTTTACTCCACCCATCTCATAATCCTCTATAACCTTGTTATTCTACACTCCCATCGTCATACTCTATAACACCCACGAGAAACCCGCAGGGAAAGAGGAATAGTCGAAAAGAGAGTCAGAAAACATTTGAAGGGGAAAAAGGAAAAAAAGAAGGAGCTTGGGTAAAAGAGGTAGAGAACAGAAAAGAGTGAAGTACAAAAGGCTTCAGAGAACGAGGAGCAAACAAAAGAAAAAATCCAGACCAGAGACGGGACAACTTACAAATGGAGGCGTGAACCTGAAACAGAGAACAAGTGAGGCAACGACTAAAGCTGGAGAAAAAGAACCAAAGGGAAAGCTACCACCAAACCGAGATTGGACGGACAAAAGTCGCGCGGGCAAAAGAAACGAAAATAGAAGATATGGGAAAAAAAGCGAAAAATTGTGGAATGAAAAGACGACTGGGAGAAAAAAATGAACAAACCCACCACTTCGTCTACTCATTCCTGTAGGAGATCCGTGCCGGCCCTCTGAAAGGAGTGAAATCATTTCACTCCTCTCTCCCCTTTTTACTTCTTAGACGTTACACGGCCAGTGATATACCTAGACCCCGAATAGAATGAGATCGCTCCCCCGCTTCCTCACATCATCTCCACCTCTTGGGTTATTACTCCATTACTCCCCATCTTCATATTATACCTTGTTCATTAGTAACTCTCCCATCTCAATAATCATACCCCTTTACTATTAACTTCTTCCCCATCTTCATGAATCTATACCCTGTTACTATTAGCCCATTCCACCATCTTCATAATCATATACCTTGGTATTATTACCTCCCCTCCCCTACACACCGATAAACCCCCCCATCTTGCATAATCTATCCTTTTTATTATTATTACCATCACCCCATCTTCCATAATCTAATAACCACATTACTATTATTCCCCATCTTCATAATGTATACCCCCTTTACTAGTTACTTACCTAGTACGTCTCCCCCATCTTTCATACTCTAACCTTGGTTATTCTTACTCCACATCTTCATACTCTATTACACCCCCTTTACTATTACTCCCCCCTCTTCATAATCTATACCCCTTTTCTATTACTACTCCCCCATCTTTCATAATCTATACTTGGTTTATTTATTATTACTCCCCCATCTTCATAATTCTATCCCCCTTTACTATTCTCTACTCTTCCCCCTTTTCCATATCTATACCTTTTACTATTACTCCCATCTTTCATATTCTTCTACCCCTTTACTATTACTACCCCCATCTTCTAATCTAATACCCCTTTACTATTCCTCCCCATCTTCATAATCTATACTCCTTTACTATTACTTACTCTCCCCCATCTTCATAATCTATAACCCCTTTCTATTTACTTACTCCCCATCTTCATATCTATATCCTTTACTATACTTACTCACCCCATGCTTCATAATCTTAGTACCTTGGTTATTATACTCCCCCATCTTCATAATCTATACCCTTACTATTACTCTTACTAACCTACTTGATCCCCCTCCTATCTTCATAATCTATACCTGTATTATTACTACTTCTCCCATGCTTCATATCTATACCCTTTACTTTTACTGTTCCCCCTCTTTCATAATCTATACCTGTTTTTATTACCTCACCCACATCCCTTCATATTCTATAACCCCTTTAACAAACTATTACTCCCCATCTTCATAATCTATACCTTGTTATTAATTACTCCCCATCTTCATCATCTATACCCTGTTGCTATTACTCCCCCATCTTCATATTCTATACCCCTTTACTATAACTGCCCATCATCATAATCTATACCCTGTTACTATTACTCCCATCTTCATAACCTATACCCTGTTACTATTACTACCCCATCTTCATAATCTATACGCTGTTACTATTACTACCCATCTTCATAATCTATACGCTGTTACTATTACACTATACCCATCCCTCCTACCCTCTCAATATCTATATCTTGTTCCTGTTACTCTTGCCATCTTCTCATCTATACCATGTTTACTATTACTCCCCTCTTTCTATTCTATACCCTTGTACTATTACTTCCCCATCTCATAATCTATACCCTTTACTACATTACTCCCCATCTTCATATTCTATACCCTGTTACTTGCCATCTTCATAACTCTATTCCAAGTACTATTACTCCCGCATACTTCATAATCTATACCCTTTCTATTACTCCCCATCTTTTATAATCCTACAACCCTGTTAACTATTACTCTACTCCCCCATCTTCATAATCTATCTCCTTTACTATTACTCCCCCATCTCATAAATCTATACTTGTTATTTTAACTCTCCCCCATCTGCATAATCTATACCCCGTTAAACTATTACTCCCTACTCCCGCATCTTCCATAATCTATACCCTGTTACTATTACTCCACTACTCCAACCCATCTTCATAATCTATATCCTTTTATTATTACTCCCCATTCGTCATAATCGTATACACCTTTACTATTCTACTTATCCTCACCATCTTACATAATCTAATAATACCTTGTTATTCTTACTTACTCCCCATCTTCATGAATAATATACCGTGTTATTATTCCTCCCCCTCTTCATAAGATATACCTTTTTTATTATTACTCCCCATCTTCATAATCTATCCCCTTGACTATTACTTCGCTACCGCCCATCTTCATAATCTATACCCTGTCTATTATTCCCATCCACCATCTCATAATCTATACCCTTGTTATGTATTACCCCCAACCCCCCATCTTCATAATCTATACCATTGTTATTATTAACCCCCCATCTTCTCATCTATACCCCTTTACTATTATTCCCATCTTCATAATTACCCCTTTACTATTACGACTCCCCATCTTCTAATCTATACCTTGGTTTTTATTACTCCCCATCTTCATACGCTATACCCCACCCCCCAACCCCTTTACTATTACTTAACTCCCCCAGCTTCATAATCTATACCCCTTTTGCTTTCAGCCCCCATCTTCACATCTATACCTTGTTTAGTTATTAATCTCTTTACTCTATTACTTCCACATCTTCATATTCTATACCCTTTACTATTACTTACTCACTCTCCCCATTTTTCTAATCTATACCCTGTTACTATACTGTACTCCCCTCTCATATTCTATACCCCTTTACTATTCCTACTGTACGTTTACTCCCACTCCCCCATCTTCATGAATCTTACCCCTTTACTATACTCCCCATCTTTCATAATCTATACTATATACTCTTTACTATTACTACGTCCCCCATCTCCTACTCGATATACCCCCCTTTAACTTTATCCCCATCTCATAATCTATATCTAATCCCCTTTCTATTACCTCCCCCCATCTTCAATCTATACCTTGTTTTAGTCTTACTTACTCCCCATCTCATAATCTCTACACCTTTACTATTACGCTACTTACTCCCCCCATCTTCAGAATCTATAATACCTTGTTATTAGTAACTCCCCCTCTTCATAATCGATACCCCTTTACTTTTACTACTGTCCCATCCCTCCCCAATCTCATAATCTTACCCTTGTTTTTTTTACTCCCACTCTTCAAGTCCTCTACTTCCTTACTAAATCCCCCAATCTCATAATCTATACCTTGTTATTATTACTCTCCCTCATCGTCATCATCTATACCAACCCTGTTAAAACTATTACTCCCCCATCTTCATGTCTATACCCCTTTACTATTACTTACTACCGCCCCATCTTCATAATCTATACTCTGTTTACCTATTACTACTCCATCTTCATAATCTATACCCTGTTACTATTCTACACCCCATCTGCATAATCTATACACTGTTTATACTATTACACTACCATACCCGTCCTCCCATCTTCATAACTCATACCCCGTTCTGTTACTCCCTCTACTGGCTCTCCCCACTTCATAATGCTATACCTTGTATGATGACTATCCCCGACCATCTTCATAATCATCCCTTTACATTACTTTATCTTCTTCCCCCCATCTTCAAGAATTCTATACCCTGTTACTATTAATCCCCCTTCAGAATCTATACTCCTTTACTATTTATTCTTCTTCTCCCCCCATCTTCATATCTATAATACCTTGTTATTATTACTACTTTTTCTCCCCTCTTCAATCTATACCCCGTTACTATTACTCCCCATCTTCATAATCTAATAACACTGTTACTATTACTTACACTCTCAGCCATCTTCATAATCTATTACCTGTTATTATTACCATACCCCCATCTTCTTATATCTTAATAACCTAAACCCCTTTACTATTACTAAACTTCTCCTGCCCTCTTCATAATCGCTACCCCTTGTGACTATTACTACCCCATCTTCATAATCATACCTTATTATTATCTACTTACGCCCCCATCTTCAATATTCTATAACCCTTTACTATTACTACTTACTTACTTATTCCCCATCTTCATAATCTATAAACCCTGTTACGATTACTACTTACTCCCCATCTTCATAATCATAAACCTTGTTATATTATTACTTACTCCCCATCTCATACTCTATACCTTGTTATTATAACTCCCCATCTTCATAATCTATACCCTGTACTATTACTGTACTTCCCCCATCTTCTAATCTAACCCCTTTATTTCTCCCCCATCTACTATCATATCCCTCAACCTTGTTATTATTCCTCCCCCCCATCTTCTAATCTATACCCCGTTACTTACGATAACTATTACTTCACTCCCCCATCTTCATAATCATACCCCTTTTCTTACTCCCCCATCTTCATAATCCATACCTTGCTGTTATTTATTATTACTCCACATCTTCTTTTCCTATTCCCTATCCCACCCCCTTTCACGATTACTCCCCATCTTCATAATCTATACCCCTGGTACTATGTACTCCCCATCTTCAATATCTAACACACACCGCTGTTACTATTACAACTAACATCCCGCCTACCCATCCTTCATAATCTCTACCCTTACTGTTAGTCTCCATCTTCATAATCTATACCCCGTACTGTTAACTGCCATCTTCATATCTTACCATTTACTATTACTACTCCCCAACATCTTCATATTCTATAATACCCTGCTACTACTGACTACCCATCTTCATAGATCTATAACCCTGTTACTATACGCCCCCCCATCTTCATATTCTATAACCACTTTCTACTATTACTCCCCAATTTCATACTTTATACCTTTTTTATAGTACTTTATAACTCCCCATCTTCATAATTAGACCCCTTTACTATTACTCAACTCACTAACATTACATTCACATCTTCATAATCTATACTCCTTTATATTACTCCCTACTTCCCCCTCTTTCATATCTTATAAACCTTGTTTATTACTCCCGCCCATCTTCATAATCTATACCCTGTTACTTATTACTATTACACCCCATCTTCATCTTCTTATATCCCCTTTCCTCAATTACTACTCCCCATCTTCATAATCTATACCCTGTTTACTATTATTCCCATTTTAATCTCAATACCTGGTGTTACTAACTATTACTCCCATCTTCTAATCTATTACTCCTTTACTATTACTATCCCCATCTTCCATAATCTATACTTGTTATTATCTCCCCATCTTCATAATCTCTACCCTGTTACGATTACTCCCACATACTTCCTAATCTATAAAACCCTTTTCCTATTAACTCTGCCCCCTTTCATCCTCTATACCCTTTACTCATTAACTACCATCCCGCCTACCATCCCTCCTACCCATCTTCATAAGTCTATACCCTACTATACCTACCACTTTACTGTTACTTGCCATCTTCATAATCATACCATTGGTTCCTATTCAAACAACACTATCCCCATCCTTCATAATCTATACGCTGTTACTATATACTCCCACTGCCATAATCATACGCGTTAACTATTACACAACTACCAATCCCAACTACCACCTACCCAACCCCCCATTTTCATAATCTATCCCCATTACTGTTTTTTATTCCATTCTCCATCTTCATATTCATATACCTCGGTTACTATTACTAAAAAAATAAAGCCACTGAATAAAGAAGGCAAATGAACACGTGGCGTAATACCATCCTAACTCCTTAAGGCAACTCATCCCCTTCCTTCGATAATCAATACCGCCTGTGCTAGTCCCCATATATGCCATTCTGCGGTACTATACCCATTATTATTATTACAACAAAACAACCCATCTTCATAATCTATACCCCACCCCTTTACTATACTTTTACATACTTTACTCCCATCTTCATAATCATCTCCTTTAACTAGTACTCCCCATCTTATAATCTATACCTTGTTATTATTACTTATTATTACCCCCCCCATCTTCATAAATCTATACCCTGGTTACTATTACTAACATTACCTTTACCCATCTTCATAGTCTATATACCCCTTTACTAATTACTACTCCCCATCTTCATAATCTTATACCCTGTTACTATTATTTCCCCATTTTAAATAATCTAGCCCTGGTTACTATTACTCTGACTATTACTCCCATCTTCATAATCTATAATCCTTTACTATACTTACCCAACCACCCATCTTCCATAATCTAGACCTTGTTATTAATAACTACCCCCATCTTCATAAGCTATACCACTGTTACATTACTCCCCATCTTCATAATCTATAATACCCTGTTTGCTATTAAGCCCCACTTCATAATCTATACCCCTGTTACTATTACAACACTACCATCCCTCCTACCCAGTCTCATACTCTATAACCCCGTTACTGTTACTTGCCTCTTCATATCTATACCATGTTACTATTACTCCCCCATCTTCAAATTTGCCCTTTTTTTTGTAATACGCTGTTACTATTAACTTCTCCCATCTTCATAACTATACGCTGTTTACTATACAACACCATCCCCCTACCCCATTTTCATAATCTAGACCCAGTGAACTGTTATTCTCCATCTTCATATTCTATACTCTTTAACTCTTAACTTCTATACCCCCTCCTTCGTAATCATAACCCCGTCTAGTACACCAATTATGGCCATTCTGCGTAATCTACACCCATTTATTATTACACCCATCTCATATTCCATACCCCTTTACCTAATGAATTGCTCTCCTTCATTC